>JAINUG010000314.1:707500-710000 GCA_029706075.1 Aldrovandia affinis
CCTCGTCGCTGCCGTGTCTGGACACCATTCTCTCTAGGTCGTCCTCAGACGAGCTTCCATCGGAGTCTCCAATCTTCTCGGTTCTCCATAGACCCGGCCAGCTCCGAAGAGCTTTCAGCTCCCACATCTGTCTTCAGCACGTCCACGTACGTTAGCACGGGACGCCCCGCGACCGATGCCTGTGTGTTGGCTCCCCACAGGACCAGCCTGCTGACTGGGAGCTCCCGATGTCTGTGGCAGTGGCCGGCCAGCTTCATCCTCCTGGATGCTACTTTCCTGCTGAGCCTCGGCAGCCGCCCGTACAGGTCCTTGTTGTTAATGTGGATGTTCTGGTCTACGTTCAGAACTGCTCGTAGCATTCTGGTGTAGCACCCATCCAGGGACTTCTGCAGGGTGGGCGTCAGGGTCCAGCTGCAGCCATACAGGAGGATAGACTCCACAGTGGCATGGAATAGGCTCAGCTTTATGTGTCGGGGAGATTTGAGCACCACACTCTTGACATACCGTTCAGGGCCCTCCACGCCAGAGCCTTCCTGACCTTAAGGTCCTGCTCTGTGGAGTTCACCCAGGAACCCAGGTATTTGAAGTCATTGACCTCTTGCAGAGTGTTGCCTTCTAATGTTGTAATCGGCGGATGGTCCATGTGGATGTTATAGGTGATTACCTCAGTCTTCTTTGCATTCAGTCTGAGGCCAACCCTAGCACATTCCACCTCCACTCTGTTCAGGAGTTCCTGTGCCTGCTCCACGCGTTCAGACACCAGGCAGATGTCATCTGCGTAGCCTAGGTCTGCCAGGGCTATGCCAGGGCTTCTACTGGACTTCCTCGGTGTAATTGTGAAGCCAAGCTCCTGCTCCCGCCCGTTGATGGCTTTCCTAAGCGCGCGTAGTCCAGGGCTACGATAAAGAGGAAGGGGGCAAGAGTGTCCCCCTGCTGCACCCCTGCTAGGATGTTGAACTCCTCGCTGATGCCATCTGGGGTTACAACCTTGGCTCTTGTGCCCTTGTACATGGCCTCTATGGCCCGGAGTAGATTCGGGGGGACCCCGTAAGCCTTAAGGATTTTCAGCAGTGTGCTTCTGTCTATTGAGTCAAATGCCTTTCTGAAATCAATAAAACACAGCACCGCTGTCAAGTTGTTCTTCTTCACCTCCTCAATGATTCTCCTTAAGGCCAGGATTTGGCCTACGGTGGTCCTTCCTTTCTGAAGCCATTTTGGTTATCCTCAGGTGTGGGTCAATGGCGTCCCTAATCCGGTTTAGTATCATGCGGTTGTACATTTTCGCTATGACACAGGTCAGGCTAATGCCACGATAATTGTCAGGCTTAGCCAGATCTCCAGACTTGGGCACCGGGATGATGTTGAGAGGGACCATATATCGGGCTTGATGTTTTCTATCAGAGCCTGGTTGCAAATCTCCAGTATGATGTCATCGAGATCGCAGTTTTTAGGGACCTCTGGGGGATACCGTCCGGTCCAGCACTTTTTCCTTCCTTCAGGGTGGACTTCACTGTGGCAAACTCCGTAGCTGTGAAGGGGCCATCGTCAATTTCAAGACTTGTGAGGACTGCAGGTATCTCTTCCTCAGCTCCGTCCACTGTTGGGTGGGTGCCTAGGAGATCCCGGAAGTGGGTGAACCAGGAGGTCACCCTCTCCTCTGGGCTGCAGCCTGCCAGCTGTCCCTCCCTCGACCTCTTGCGCCCCCACTCATCTCGTTTATGACCTTCCATGACTCCTTGTATCTCCGTTCGCCATGTACTGTCTCCACCTTCTTCACCTTCTCCATCAATTCCTCCCCTTTGATCCTGTCATAGGTGCTGAACAGCTGCTGTTTGGCGCCGTTCAGCTCCTCCTGACTCTCCGCGGTCCCCTCTCACAAAGCTTCTGCGTGCCTCTTCCACCCGTGTCCGCTTTCGCACAACCTCTGGGTGTTTGGACCTAGGGGAGGCTCTATGTCTCCCCTTCGTCGGTACCCATTTCCTGGTTGCCTCTTCGCTGGCGGAGAGGAACCGCTCGTAGGTCGTTGGCTCCCCCTCCTCGGCCAGCAGATGTAGGCGGCCTCTCACCTCCGCTGTGTAGTTGGCCTGGAGTTCAGGGCTTCCCGCGAAGGCTTCCCAGTCGGGCCGGGCCCTCGGGGCGCTCTTGGGGACCCTCAGGCTCAGGCGCAGCCTCGCAGCAACCACACGGTGATCGGAGCCTACAGAGTCGAACGTGCTGTAGGACTCTGCGTTCAGGATGGACTTCCTCCACTTCCTCCTTACCAGTATGTAGTCCAGTTGACGCCGCATACTGGTGGCTCGGTCCTGAACGTCCATCTCTTGCCCATTCTCTTACGGAACAGGGTGTTGGCAGCCAGTAGCTCATGTTCCGTAAGAAGAGCAGCTAGATGTTCTCCTTTGCGGTTGGTATTGGTGTGGTACGTGAAGGGTGCGTCCTCTGGTCCGAGTCTCGCGTTGAAGTCCCCCAGGATTATCAGAAAGTTGTGAGCTGGCACATGGTG
>JAINUG010000314.1:720000-727500 GCA_029706075.1 Aldrovandia affinis
TACATGACTGTAATTGAATGTAAACTACTGTAGTAATGTGCATGTAATTGCAATTGTCAGTGGCCAAACAGCTTCCACAGTGTGTGTGTGTGTGTGTGCAGATCCAGTTTCACGTTACATACACACCAAGAGTACCTTCGGTTTAATTTGAAGCGCACAGCTCTCTGTCATAATTTAGCTTGAAGAAATAAATGTGTGTGTGGGGGGGGAAATCTATTTCTCTCCCAGACAAATAGTGTGTTTTAAGAATAGCAACACGTTGAGCGCGGTGGAACTGAGGGATGCACGTTAATGGCTGTGTGAATGGCGGCACAGCGCAGCGCTCTTAATTACCGGAATGATTTCATTTCATCTTAATGCCCCCCCCACCCCCCCTCCATTCTCCCTCCAGGGTCCTGTTATGAGATAATAAATTGACTGTTACCGAAGTAACAAAAAGACATAAAGCCTTGTTTAGCAAAAAAAAAAAAAAAAAAAATTTCATATTAATTTTCTCTCTTTTTTTTTTTTGCCAATTTAAACCATTAAAGCAAAAGAGGATACACTTGCGGGAGGGGGGCGGGGAGCAGGGCGCGGGGTGTAATGGGTCCTTAAAAAAATAATTAAACATCAAAGGAACAGGTTTAGGAACAGGGAAAGTGGACTGCAGTTTTGGCAGAAGAAAATAAACAAAAGTTTTTTTAAATACCTATGAGAACAAGAAAAAAGAGACTGTAAACATAAAACTGTATAAAACTGTAAAAGCGGCGCTGACCACCACGGTGTCTCTCCATCTGGGATGTGTTTGCAGGGCTGACACTGGGTTTATTCTCTGAGAGAGAGAGAGGGAGGGAGAGAGAGGGAGGGTGGAGGAGGTTATGTGAAAGCAGGTGTACATTTGTATTCCTCTCGTATTCGGGTGTGTGGAGACGATGAAGAGGCGAAGCTTCGCCCCCCTCCTGTGAGAGGGGGAAAGTGCCGACCCTCAGAGCCTCTCTTCTGAGGGGCCTAAAAACACGGAGCCGTCATTAACGGGCCGGGGTGCAGAGGCTCTGGTTTCTGGGAGAGGGGGCGGGCCAGGGCTGTGCCGACCTGCCCTCTGATCCAGTCAGGCACTGGGGAGTGTGGGATGTGCAGGGGTGGGCTCTGTGTGTGTGTGTGTGTGTGTGTGTGTGTGTGTGTGTGTGTGTGTGTGTGTGTGTGTGTGTGTGTGTGTGTGTGTGTGTGTGTGTGTACATTACATTTTACATTTTAAGCATTTAGCAGACGCTCTTTCGGGGAGCGGACCAATGGGGACGCGTTGACGGCAAAGTCTTTCTGATTGGTTTGGGACAGCCTTGGAGGCGGGTCTTCGGTTTTGGTGGCAGTACATTTTACATTACATAAAATGTTAAGCATTTAGCAGACGCTCTTGCCCAGAGCGACTTACAAGATGTGCATAAATACATGGTAGGAACAATCATAGTTCACGCAAGAGATCAGTGCAGTAATACAGAGATAGACATCATTGCAGGCAGCTGTGTACCATATCTGTAATAACAATGGGAAGGAAAAGGTTAGTACATTTAAAAAAATATATATTATATATTTTTTTACAAATGGAGTAAGGGGGGTACGTAGTGTTGAGCAAGTAGGCAGTGGTGATGACAATTAGCTAGATGTACAGAGTTCACTGGTAGTGGAGTCTGAAATGGTGGGTTTTCAGTCTCTTGCGGAAGATTGCAAGTGATTTCACGGTCCTGACCGATTGCGGAAGGTCGTTCCACCAGCGAGAGGTCAACACAGAGAAGAGGCGAGACCGCGAGGAGCAGCTGCCAGGTGCCCGGAGGGATGGGACAGTCAGTTTACCAGAGGAGGCGGAGAGGAGGGGTCTGGCTGGGGTGCAGGGTGTGATGAGTGACTGGAGGTATGGGGGAGCAGTACCTCTAGCCGCTTGAAAAGCAAGCACCAGTGATTTGAATCTGATGCATGCTGCAATGGGGAGCCAGTGCAGAGAGGAGAGTAGAGGGGTTACATGGGTTAACCTTGGGTTGTTTGAACACTAGACTTGCGGCGGCATTCTGGACTAGTTGCAGTGGCTTGATGGCACAGGCTGGTAGGCCTGCCAGCAAGGAATTGCAGTAGTCCAGACGTGAGATCACCAGGGCCTGGACCAGTGTGGGCCTGTGTGGCCTCTTGGGTGTGAACGGTTGGATCCTCCGGATGTTGTGGAGGGAGAATCTTTATGTGTTTGTGTGTGTATGTATGTATGTATGTGTGTGTGTGTCTGTGTCTGTATGTATGTGTGTGTGTGTGTGTGTGTGTATACACACCACATACAGTACACCCACACACAAACATGCACACAGACAGACACACACACACACACACAATCACAAACAAACTAATAATAGCGAAAACCACGTTTCAAGATTCCAAATGTTTTTTAAAATGTCTTCAGAAATGGATTTTGGTTTCTTCACTGCAAAGTAATGATGCAATCACTATCAGCTACATTAAAGACCTGCGTGAGATTGTGCCTATCCGTTCATAACGCAGTGTAGAGCCAGCACAGTCAACAACTCAGTCCTACACACCACAGCTCAACCACCTGATATCAATGAGCTCACCTCTTAAACCAGGGTGGGTAAACTAATCAGTGACATCAGGTGTAGTCTGTGCTCGGCTGGAACAAACACCTGCAGGCACTGCGACCCTCAGGACTGAGAGATGAACACCTGTGGTATAGAGTAGTGTTTCTCAATCCATTCCTACAGGGCACACTGCCCTCCATGTTTTCATTCCAACCACCACTTAGCCATGCTCAAGTGACCATTAACAGACAAGCGATGCAGATGATAGGTTGGGAGCGGAGGTTGGAATGAAAACATGCAGGGCAGTGTGCCCTGTAGGAATGGATTGAGAAACACTGGTCTAGAGTATTGGTTAATTTAATCTTCTGATAGCAGGCAGGGCAGTGACAGATACCTATTGGAACATTTCAAAAGAAGAATGTATCTTGGACTGATAAACCTCATGGGTTTCTGTGGGGAGGGGCCGTGACCCTCTGGGGGAGGGGCCTGAGTGAGGGGCCCTGATGTTGTGGGGAGGGGCCGATGACCCTGTGGGGGAGGGGCTAGTGACCCTGTGGGGGAGGGGCCGATGACCCTGTGGGGGAGGGGCTAGTGACCCTGTGGGGCCGGTGACACTCTGGGGGAGGGGCCAGTGATGTTGTGGGGGAGGGGCTATTCTCCTTCAGCTCAGCGGGAATCTGTCCATGCTCAATTCTCCCCCGGGGTAAAGAGAGCCATTATTTCCACACGCCGCCACGCTTACGCTGAGAACAGGACATTCCAGCGCACATGCTAATTACCATCGCCACTGAGGCAGGGGGATGTGCTTTCAACTATTACTTCCCTCTGGGTTCTGTCTGCACCAGATACATACAAAACACAAACACGAGCAAACATAGCAGGCGCTAACAGGGGAGCCGCCTCCCCTCCTCACGGTCTACACTACCTGCTCGCTGCTTATTCTTCTTTATATTCTTCTTCTTCTTCTTCTCACCATTTCTTACATTCCTGTGTGGCTCAGCAGGTAGAGCACGGTGTTAACAATGCTTATGTTGTGGGTTCGATTCCCATTGGGGGCCACATATACTGCGCGTTCACTACTGTACGTCGCTTTGTATAAAAATAAATGTGTCTGATAAATGGCATGTGTTATTTGCTAGGTTTGCTGATGTTTGTGCGAGTATTTCGAGAAGTTGGGGGATAGGGGGTGCAAACTGAAAATGTACCAGAGAAATTTGGATTCACTGTTTCTTAAGGCGAAACAAACAGTAGAAATAAGACCACCTCAGTGCTGGAGTCCATTGAAGGACTTGTGGTTCACGAACACATGCAGAAGCTTTCATGGGGCGTGTATAGCACCTTCATTAACACAGCGTAACATCTTTATAAATCATTTATAAGCAATCTGTGCAGGAATTTTGGTCTGAGGCTTTTGAGAATAATGTTTTACACAGCGTTTGTTTTCGCACGTTGCGTAATAATTTGCATTTGCTCGTGAATGTTTCCTAGAGGTGGTGATGGAGGTGTTACACGCGTTTCGTGAAGTCTTCAGGGGTCCGCGTTTGGTCACAGTGTAGCCTGGGCTTGTTCATCACGGTGTACCCAAGACAGGCCCAACCCCAAACAAAGCCCAGGCACTTGACCCCAAATTGACCTGGAAGCAGTCCGTACCAGATACTTACCGCTAGGGTTCATAACACAGGGGTTGGGCAGCAGATATGGAACCGGACAAACAGACAGTTAGGGAGCTGGGCTTGTAACTCAGAGGTTGCAGGTTCAATTCCCAGGTGGGGCACTGCCGTTGTACCCTTGAGCTAAAGGTACTTAACCTGAATTACTTCAGTAAAACATACAGCTATATAAATGGATTGTATGTAAAGAAATGTAAACTGTGTAAGTCGCTCTGGATAAGAGCGTCTGCTAAACGCCTAAAGAAGAATGGACAGGCCCAGCTGATCCATCAGCAGCAGGAATTGTGTTGAAGATGGTGATTACATAAGAGTGTGAGAAAGTTTAATGAGGGGGCCTCGGGTGGCGTAGCGGTCTAAGCATTCACCCGGAATGACAGTTGCCCACTGCAGCCAGCGGTTCGAAACCCGGCCACCACCAGACGTGCTTTGCTATTAAACCAATCAGTTAGTTCCTGGCCGAGAGCCCCGATCGGGGGCGGCGTTTGGCTGTCTGTCCTGGGGGAGGGAGAGCCGGCGCAAGCTCGCCGAGGAGCAGTAATGCGACCTGGTAAACATAGTCGGGCGAGTCCAGTCTCGGAAGAGGCGGATCATTGCCTCGTGGTATTAGCTCGTCCCGTGGAGGCGGGCGGGGTGTTTGTGGCGGAGGGCAAAATTGAAAGAAATAGAGGGTATAATTGGCCGCTGAATGGGGAGTAAACGGGAAAGCGAGAGTTTAATGAGGAGAACAGGCCATCCGGCTCGCCTCCTGTCTTGGGGAGTGTCTGGCCCCGCTCTCGAGCATGGCTAGGGGTCTGCGCTTTTATTGGCCAAGCTATCCCATGCATTAATGAGTGGATAAAAACCGCTGCACTGCAATTAACTCGTTTTTTTTTTTTTTTGCTTCAGGGAGACAGAGATTGCGCGTACCCCTGGATTGTTAAACATTTAATGTGGCAGAAGCATTAGCAAGGTTTCACTGTCAGTACCAACCTCAACCCCTCTGCCCCCCTCCTTCCACTCCTGTTCTTATACATTCTCTCTCTCTCTGCAACACTCCAACCCATTTCTCTCTCTCTCTCTCTCTCTCTCTCTCTCTCTCTCTCTCTCTCTCTCTCTCTCTCTCTCTCTCTTTCTCTCTCTCTCTCTCTCTCTCTCTCTCTGTTTCTTCCCTTTTGTCCTTCCATTTCTCCTAGTTTTTTCACCTTTCCTTCCCCATTCCCCCTCTCTCTGTCTTTTTCCTTTTCTCCTTCCATTTCTCATTTTCTTTCACCTTTCCCTCCCCCATCCCTCCCTCTCTCTCTTTCTCTCTGTCCACCTCTCTCTCTGTCTCTCTCTCTCTCTTCAACTCTTTCTCTCTCCCTCCTTCCCTCTCTCCCTCTCTCTCCCTCTCTCTCTCTCTGTTTAACCAAGCTGCTTGCAGAGGGGTAGATTTTAGGCTCTCTCTCTCTCTCTCTCTCTCTCTCTCTCTCTCTCTCTCTCTCTCTCCCTCCCCTCCTGCTCTTCACAGCATCTCTAACAGTTTCCACGGTAACAGAGACAGGGTAGAGACAGCTGAGGCGGCAGTGCACTGGATGTTTTTATTAGCAGGAAGTTTGGGCTGGTTCTTTGTTGTTGTTGTTGTTGTTGATTGATTCCCCCCCTGATAACGGCTCATAGCTGTGATCTGTCATCTGTAGGTCCTGTGGACACATAGCGCCGTTTCTAACATCATTGAAAGTTCTGGAGCTGTAATGCCTTCATGCTGATGAGAATTATTCTTTTTTTGTCAAATTCATTGTTCTCTTGATGATGATGTCAGGTCACTCAAACGGTGCCGTCCCTCATTAGACCGGCTGTACTCTCTCTCCGGCTGGGAAGTCCTCCCACTGTCTGAGCCACCTCGTCGCCAGAGTGATCGTGATAGTTTACTAATGCGCCGTATGCCATTAGCGACGGTGAAATGGTTTGCGTCGCCTAATTAACAAGACAGTGTGTGACCAGTCAGGGTTTTTTTTTGTGTGTGGCTGTTCACGGATGTCTCAATCTCTCGGATGAACCCCAGCTCAGCGCATTGGCTCATTCCCAGAGATGTCCACACAGGAAAGGTTGGTCGTGAGGGAGAGCGTTTTATTACTGCTGTCCTTCAGTGAACACTCGGATCGGAATTTTCCCACTTCTCCTCAGGGGCTCTGTGCTCCACATTCCGCATCCTCTCGCAGCTGTGCAGAACGGTCCCGGAAACAGCCCCCACCAAACCAGTGGCGATTTTAGAACCTGTTTTTATCTCAGCCCCCTGAAAATGTTTAGTCATTCTTAAAAAAAAAAAACATTTTTACCTAATATCTTTATTTTTATTTTTATCACAGATAGAGAGTGGTGTTTCAGTTTTGAGAGCGACCACCATTGTGGCGTTTTTGTTTTGGGGAATGTAACAGTAAATTAATAAAAGAAACGTAGGCTTGTATATACGCCATTTAGCAGACTTTTTATCCAAAGCGACTTACAGTAGTGAATGCATACAATTTCAGTATATGTGGCCCCAGTGGGGATTGAACCCACAACCTAAGCGTTGCCAACGCTGTGCTCTACCAACTGAGCCACATGTGCTTTGCATGTGTACATCTCACATTCTCAGTGGGGCTCAGCCCCCCTAAAGGACAGATCCTAGAATCGCCCCTGCACCAAACCAAGAGTGTGGTGTTCACCGGTGGCTGCTGCCGGGGCAACGGCGCACATTGAGCCAGAGATCACCGTCTGTGTTACAATGCTGCGGCTCACTGCCGCTCCAGCAGTAAAGGTTAGGGGTCAACTCCAGATCACTCTGCGCTGGTGACCTCGTCGTTGGTGACCGTCGTCGCTGGTGACCGTTGTCGCTGGTGACCGTTGTCGCTGGTGACCGTCGTCGTTGGTGACCGTCGTCATTGGTGACTGCACTGTGATCAGGTTTCCCCAGTGGGCTGAAAGGGACCTGCAGGTGCAGGCGGTGTGTGACTAATAATAATAGCGCTTGCTGGGCCCTAAAGATAAAGTCTTCAGCCGTTATTAAAAAGAAATGGAGAGCCATAACTCCGGATGGGCTTGGCTGGCTGCTGGTGCCAGAGGGGCCTTTGTGATTGGGTGTGTGTAAGTGGTAACCAGGTGCAGGGATGGGCAGGTGTAACCGAGCTCAGTGTGTGAGTACAGGGGGTCAGGCAGAGAGAAGGGTGTCCTGCAGTCCCAGTGGGTGGAAGGCAGGGAGTGGAGGACGATGTGCAGGACGGGGCGGGGCAGGGGGGAGGGATACCAGCGGCCCAGCTCTGCAGCTCCTGTAAGGGATTTAG
>JAINUG010000314.1:732500-737500 GCA_029706075.1 Aldrovandia affinis
ACACACACACACACACACACACACACACACCTCACACCATCCCGCTGGGCTGGCCTAATTATGGGCACCGGAAATTACTCTTGCTTCTTTTCCCCCCTAATTACATTTTTCGTAATGCATTGGAGTCTCGTACACCACAGGTCCAGTGCTGTAATGTAATGAACAGGTACGTGTAATCTTATCAACCATCTTATTAGTAATTACATGTTTTAATGTCCTGCATTGTGAGTATTCAGGCGCCTGGGAGATGTTCTCTGAGTCACACTCTGAAGTCCCCTCTGCCAATATGCCCATTAGATCCATATAAGGCTTCACTACATTTTTATTTTTATTTTTACACGTGACTGTGTGTGTATGTGTGTGCATACGTGTCTGTGTGTGTATGTGTGTTTGTGTGTGCATGCGTATGTGCATGCGTGTGTGTCTGTGTGTGCGTACGTGTCTGTGTGTGTATGTGTGTTTGTGTGTGTGCGTGCGTACATGCATGCGTGTGTGTGTGTCTGTGTGTGTGTGTGTGTGCGTGCGTGTCGTGTCTGTCTGTGTAACAGGAAGACAGGCCTGCTGCAGGGCTTTCGAACCACGGCCCTCGCTGGGGCCGCTCTGCACAACAAGAGACACGGTCAGCCCGCTGAGCCAAAGACCAAGGTCCCCGAGCCAAGGGAGCCAATCACACTCTTAGTGCTTCTCCAGAGGAGCCAATCACACTCTTAGTGCTTCTCCAGGGGAGCCAATCACACTCTTAGTGCTTCTCCAGAGGAGCCAATCACACTCTTAGTGCTTCTCCAGGGGAGCCAATCACACTCTTAGTGCTTCTGCCCGGGAGCCAATCACACTCTTAGTGCTTCTCCAGAGGAGCCAATCACACTCTTAGTGCTTCTCCAGAGGAGCCAATCACACTCTTAGTGCTTCTCCAGAGGAGCCAATCACACTCTTAGTGCTTCTCCAGGGAGCCAATCACACTCTCTTTGCTTCTCCAGGGGAGCCAATCACACTCTTAGTGCTTCTCCAGGGGAGCCAATCACACTCTCAGTGCTTCTCCGGGAGCCAATCACACTCTTAGTGCTTCTCCAGGGGTGACGTCATGTCCAGGGCTGTCTGCCCGATTCCCCATCAGTTTCAGTAAAGGCTTTGTGCCTCTCGGTCAGTAAAGGCTTTGTGTCTCTCGGTCAGTATATGCATTGTAAGCAGCGCTGCTGCCTGCGTTCAGCGTTGAGAGTCAGGCCTCAAAGCCCAGAGCCCCCTGGACCCACGCGCCATTAACTGGGTCCAGGTTAGCCCCCTGCGGCGTCTCTCTCCGGGCCCAAACACAGATGGTGTCCCGGGACACGCTGTTCTCTGAGCGGTGGCGTGGATTCAGCAGAGTCTGCCTCCTCCCCCCCCCCCTCCTCCTTCCCCTCCTCCTCCGCTTTCCCCCAGAGCATCCTGCGGCCCTCACAGAGAGAGGGAGAGAGAGAAGGAGAGAGATGGAGAGAAAAAGAGACAGGGAGAGATGGAGAGTGGGAATGAGGGAGAGCGAGAGTGAGAGGGAGAGAGATGGAGAGCGGGGCTCGTTTATCAGGAAGACGGCAGAGCGCATCCCCCTCATGGAGTTAAAAAGAGAGAGGGAGCGCTTGCTTGGCTCTGTTTATCAGTGTTGATACGGCATGCCCCTCAGCAGGGATCACGCATCCCCCTCAGCAGGGTTCGGCTCTGTTGCCCCTCTATTGCCCCTCTATTGCCCCTCTATTGCCCCTCAGCAGGGTTAATACGGCTCTGTTGCCCCTCTATTGCCCCTCAGCAGGGTTAATACGGCTCTATTCTTGGATCTGCCCCTATACCCTCGTAGCTGCGTAGCCTGCGCGCATGGTCTTGCTGTCTCGTTGGGGTTTTGTGTTGCACACACTGAGACACTAAGTTGTGGCGACTCACACACAGAGAGGACCGGTTGCCATAGCGCCCAGCGGCAGCGTGGCTGAAGGGAGAGAGAGAGAGAGAGAGAGAGAGAGAGAGAGGGGAGGAGAGAGGAGAGGAGACGGAGAGGAGAGAGAGAGAGAGAGAGGGGAGGAGAGAGAGAGAGAGAGGAGAGGAGAAAGAGAGGAGAGGAGAGGAGAGGGAGAGAGAGAGAGAGAGAGAGAGGGAGAGAGAGAGAGAGAGAGAGAGAGAGAGAGAGCAAGAGAGAGAGAGAGAGAGAGAGGGGAGACGGAGAGGAGAGGAGAGAGAGAGAGACGGAGAGGAGAGGAGAGGAGACGGAGAGGGGAGAGGAGAGGAGAGGAGAGAGAGAGGGAGAGAAGAGGAGAGGAGAGAGAGGAGAGGAGAAAGAGAGAGGAGAGGAGAGGGAGAGAGAGGAGAGGAGAGGAAACAGAGAGAGAGAGAGAGAGAGACAGAGAGGAGAGGAGAGAAAGGTCTTTGCTCTCTAATGGAACCACTGTACACCGAGCCTCAAACAGAGAGAGAAGTAGAGAGGCACATCTCCATCCCTCTCACCCCCTCATTTCCACAGGAGAGATTACTCTGCTGGTGTCTCTCTGGTCGCTGAGAGCAGCCATTTCAAAGCTCTCTCTCAGCACCGTGAGTTCCCCCCTCCCCTCCCTCCTCTCCCATCTCTCCTCTCCCCTCTCTCCTCTCCCCTCTCTTCTCTCTCCTCTCCCATCTCCCAGCAACAGGAACCCTCCACATGCAGCCCAAACGAACCCGGACCCTCGTAAACTCCCTCAATAAAACAACGCTCTATCGCAGACCGATGATCTATATCAGCTCGGCTGCAAAGCTCATTAACTCCACTCAGTTCCCCTGTTTGTCTGAATGAGTTATTTTCCCCCTCTCATAACGGGAGAGGCTAGACACCCCTCTTCCTGAGGACGGGTATCTGCGCTTGCGTTGAGATGCGAGATGCGATGACTCTTCAGGGCCTTCCAGCTGTTTTCACACATCGCTTCATCTAAAGCCTACTGCACCCTAACCCAAACCCCTAACCCCCAACCCTAACCCCTAACCCTAACCCCTAACCCTAACTGTAATCCTAACTGTAGCCAAAGCCTAACTCTAACCGTAACTGTAACCCTAACCATAACCCTAACTTTAACTCTAACCCAAACCCAACCCTAAACGTAACCCTAATCCTAACTGTAATCCTAACTGTAGCCAAACCCAAACCCTAACCCCTAACTCTAACCATAACCGTAATCCTAACTCTAACCGTAACCTTAACCCTAACGTCACACATCTCTCGCATCTCAACACAAGCGCTGATGACGGTCCCGTCCTCTGGAAGAGGGCGTCTAGCCTCTACCCTCTCATACCCCCTGCGTATGCCTCCTCTCATATGCCTCCCCCTGCGTATGCCTCCCTCTCACCCTGGCACCACGGCTCCGTTTCACCATTATTTTCACTTTTCTTTCGCCTCACTCACACTTCCTCTCCGGCGAGAGAGAGAGAGACAGGCAGCGGGCGTCGCGCCGTCGATTGACAAGAGGGACGCAAGGCAGGCGGGCGGAACGAGAGGAGCCGATCTCCCCCAGATTAGAAAGCCAGCTTCCTCACTTTCTTTTGACATTTTGTGTTCTTGTTCTGCTTCTGCCTGGTTTTTTAGTTGTTGTTGTTATTTTGAGTTGTTTCACAGGAATATCGGCGCGGTGCAGTCGCAGTCGCAGCCCATTATAAGCAGGCCCCCAGGGGCCCCACAGCTAACGCTGAGTCTCAGTGACCAGTCGATAAACAACTTAATGAGGACGTTCGCTCAGTGGTTTTCACGGCGGGCCGGGTGGGTGGAAATCTTCGCCGTTAATTGGTGCGCGCGTGTTTTCTGTTTCTCCCATTTGTCTACGAAGAGGTCTTTTTTTCACACATTTTTTACCACCGGTTGTGAACAAACTGATTTGACTTTAATTAGCCCAGATGTGCTCGATCTCGTCCAGTAATACAAATATAACGACACGACCTTCATCTCCCGCCATCTGTTTCGTACTCTGGACTTGGCGTCCGTGGTGACGTAACCGGCGTTCGCTGGTTGACCGAACTTTCCTTTCATTAGTTTAAAAAAAATAATAACTTTTCAATATTTCTTGGAAAAGTCACCTTGCTTTCCTCTGAAAGCTTGAGAAATGCTAGTTGGCGTGACCAAACTTTTACTGGCTCCGGTCCAGATATGGCTTCTGCATAACTATGTTTTAAGTGAAGCCTCGTTCTTGCATAGTTTAAAGCAGTGGTTCATAACCTCGGTCCTGGGGACCCACTGTGTTTGCTGGTTTTTGTTACGGCCAATCTCTTGATCAATTGAGGTTGTTGAAAACATGTGTGTGTGTGTGTGTGTGTGTGTGTGTGCAAGTTCTACCATAATTTCCTCTAACTTGTTTTAGCACAATGCAGGTTTGGCTCATTGCCATTTGCCCTGTCAATGAACTCTTCATTTTCCACAAATGCTTTAGTTTCAGCGACCAAGTGACCAACCTCTTTCTAAAGGTATCGGGTGTCATATTGCACATGACAGGAAATGAGAGCAGTAGTTGATCTGACTGATTTAAAGTCCTAGGATGTGAATATTGGCCAACATTATTGGTTCATGTTGTTGTTCATGGCTTGCATGGCTATTTCTGACATAATATGGCCTTAAGAGAGTAAATCATACTTTAATAGAAATGGAAAGTGTCTGGAATTTGGCTGTCTGCCCCAGGGCAAGGGGAGAGGGTGAGCTGGCATGAGCTCGCTGAGCATGTAAGGGTCTCTCCAGAACATGGGGAGGGGGGGCGAATTCCATCTCAAAGGAAGCGGGGTTCGCTGCCCTCGGACAATTAGCTTTCCGCGTAGAGACGAGCAGCGGACTTGTGTGGGGAGGGCAAATCGAAATACATAGAGGGTATAATTGGGCACTAAATTGGGAAAAAATCTGAAACAAATGTGAAAAAAAAAAAAATATAATAGTATAATAAAATATTCTATATTTGAATATAATGTGAAGGCCTTATTACAGGATCGACTGCAGGTGTGTTCACATCCAGTCTGTAATCGGGCCTTCACATTATAGG
>JAINUG010000314.1:740000-750000 GCA_029706075.1 Aldrovandia affinis
GAGAGAGAGGAGGAGAGAGGGGGAGGAGGGAGAGAGAGAGGAGAGAGGAGGGGGAGAGGGAAAGAGAGAGGAGGGACAAGGGTGGACATCTTTGCCCTGATTATCCTGCCTCTCAGTCCTGGTGCAGAAAACCCAAAACCATGAATAATCTACAGGAATAATAATATACACAGTGTGTGTCTGTGTGTGTGTGTGTGTGTGTGTGTGTGTGTGTGTGTGTGTGTGTGTGTGTGTGTGTGTGTGTGTGCGTATGTGCGTGCGCAGTAACTGAGGAATTAAACTAGCTCAATCTGAGAGCAAGGAGGTGAAGAGACAAAGAGAGTATTCAGAGAGAGGGAGAGAGATGGAGAGAGAAAGAGACAGGGAGAGAGAGGGAGGGAGAAAGAGACAGGGAGAGATGGAGAGAGAGAGGGACAGGGAGAGATGGAGAGAGAGAGAGAGAGAGGGAGAAAGGGAGAGGGGGAATGTGAGCAGACGGCAGATACCTGCTGTATAAATACATGTCTATTGGACAGTCTGGCTGGCCTGCAGTGTCACCTGCACAGTGTGGATGTGAAGGAGGGAGAGGAGAGAGGAGAGAGGGAAGAGAGGGGAGAGGAGGGAGGGGAGAGAGGAGGGAGGAGAGGAGAAAGGAGAGAGGGGAGAGGAGGGAGGAGAGAGGGAGAGAGGGAGAGAGGAGAGAGAGAGAGGAAGAGAGGAGAGAGGGAGAGGGGAGAGGAGAGTGGAGAGTGGAGAGAGGAGAGAGGAGAGTGGAGAGAGGAGAGAGGGGAAGGGAGAGAAGAGAGGAGAGGAAAGAGAGAGGAGAGAGGATAGAGAGAGGGAGAGGAGAGGGGGGAGGGGAGGGAGGAGGGAGGAGAGAGGAGAGAGGAGGAGGAGGGGAGAGAGGAGGGAGGAGAGGGGAGAGGAAGGGGAGGGAGAGAGAGGGGAGAGGAGAGAGGGGAGAGAGAGAGAGAGGAGAGAGGGAGCTGCAGAGGATGAGTAGCAGAGGGATGCGGGGTGTGAAAACATGCCGTCACACATTTATTTCTCTTTAAAGGAAAGGGATCATTATTTCACGAGGGGGATGGTTTGTACTGGAGATTACGTGTACAAAGATCGGTATGTAGTGCAGTCTTATAGTGTAGAGCTGGGGACACTGGGAGCTGGCGACTGCATCCTGTGGTAAATTTGTAGAGAGGCTCGGTGGTGTGGGCAGTAGGGGTGGGGGTGGGAGGGAGAGGGGGGGTGTTGCTTGACTCTGATGACCCTTTGGGTGCGAGCGTGAGAGTTCTGCGCGTCTAGCCTGTGACCCTTAGAAAAATAAACAAATGAAATAAATCAAGTGGTAAAACCAGACCTGAGGCGACAGGAGGAAAAGGCGGGGCTGGGGGCGGGGGCTGTGGGCGGGGGACAGGGGCGAGGGTGGGGGCTGGGGGTGGGTTACGGGGGCGAGGGCGGGGGCAGTCTGCGGGGGCAGGGTGGGGGCAGCGTGCGGGCGCTGGGGTTGAGTGAGGTGGTTTGATACGATTGGTGCAACAGGAGATGGATGTCCTTGTGTTCCCCCCCCCAACTGGTTCTGTGCCCAGACTATCCTTACTTTGAAGAACAGCCAAAAAGCCGGCCTTGAGCCACCCCCCGCCCATCGTTAGCCCCCAACCCCTACACTCCTGTGACGGACACTTTTATTTCCATGACAATAAATCCGTCTCCCCGCCAGATCCAGCGCTAACAGGGCGACGGCCACGGAGAACATTCAGGGGTTAGGTTTCAGGGGGGATTTATGGGGCCTGATACACTGCTCTGGGGTGAAGTTTAGGAGAATAATGATATCGGGAGGAGGAGGAGAGGGAGGGGAGAGGGAGGGGAGGGGAGGGCGTAAGGGAACGATTTCAAACGTTTATGCTGTTCACGGTTTGCTTTTCTTTTCTTTTTTGTATTATTTTTATAGACTGATATATGCGCTCACTGAATGCCACCACATGGCCTTTCAGTGTGTTTGCTTTTTCACTCAGAAACCCTTTCCTCTCTGTGCGCTTGTGTTTTTAACTTGTGCCATGCCCCCTCCCCTCCCAGGGAGTTACTGTGATAAACTGGGCCTATGATGGGATGGGGCGGGGAGGGGGGGACCCAAATGAAGACAGAATTAAGGCGGTGGCTTTCGGCCGTAGTGTTTCATCCTGCCCACACTGACAGAAGGTCAGAGGTCATGGAGGTCACGGAATCGGAACACGGTGAAAGTATTGCCTGCCGCCCCGAGCGTCGGGTTAAAATGGGGAACCCCTGTCTGACACACGGGGGGTGAGCCGGCACGAGCTCGCTGAGAAGCGCAAAGGGAGTCTCTAGAAAGTAGGGGGCGAGTTTAGTCTCGGAGGAGGCGGATCATCGCCAGCCTCGGGGAATTGTCTTGACCTGGAGGACAGGCGGGCGGCGAGTTTGTGGAGGGGAGAAGGAATCGAAATAAATAGAGGGTATAGTTGGCCACTAAATTGGGAGAAAAAAGGGAAAAAATCTGAAACAAAGAATAAAATAAAAAAGGAGAAATCCCGGGTCGCTCCAGGAAGGTTGTTCCTCTCCCCCGAGTCTCCCTAACGAAGGCCCTGTCCTCGGGCAGCGGGAGCTGTAGAGATCCAGCCTCCTTAGCCCACAGTCTTGGAGCCACTGGGGAGTGGGGGGACTGTGAGAAAGCGTAACCCAGGGAAACCGCTAGGCTTCACGCGACAGGCGCAGTTTGTCAAATCATCAGCTAAGCACCTTTCCTGGCTCAAAGTACAATATCGCTCACAAAGTGTGGCCAGCTAAACACCTGTCCTGTGTTTCATTTCCAAACACTTGTACAATATCTTAAAAAAATGTATTCCCCCCACAAAGCTTCTGTAAGTACCAGGCTCAGATTACAGGTATTTATGATAAATGATTGTCCAGAGAGGTATCTCTGGGGCTCTTGGGGAATTGAAAATAAAATAGAAGAGCTGAGGAAAATTGAGGTGGTTGAGGGGGTGGGGGGTTAGGGTTAAACCTGCAGGCAACCAAGCTGAGCGTTCTTTCAGCAGAAACCCCACAAAATCATACAATCAACTTCACAGCTTTGTTATTTGCCATATTGAGTGATTTTGCGCATACTATTCCCAACATTTCTTCAAATTCAGCTACTTTTGGGGCCTCCGATAGGGCAGCGGTCTAACGCACCCATATTGGCTGGTCCTTTACGAGTGTGAGCTGCCTATCACAGTCGTGGTTTGAAACCCGACTGTACCAGACCGGCCCTGGTGGGGAGCCCCGATCAGGGGTGGCGTTTGGCTGTCCGGCCCAGGGGTAGGGGGGAGGGTGAGTCGGCATGAGTTCACTGAGAAGCGCGTAAGGGTCTCTCCAGAACGTGGGTGGGCGAATTCCGTCTCAAAGGAAGTGGAGTTCGCTGCTCTCAGAGAATTAGCTTGCCTCGTAGAGACAAGCAGCTAGTTTGTGTGGGAGGGCAACTCAAAATAAATAGAAGGTATAATTGGCCATTAAATTGGGAGAAAACAGGAAAGAAATCTTTCTTAAAAAAGCTACTTTTAATAAGTGACTTCCGCAGTGTGTAGAGTGCACTGAGTGATCTGGGGGGGGCAGTGACCAGTCCGGGCATCCGCAGCAAGATTGTGTGAGAAAATAAGAGCTGGTAGCAGCAGGATTAGAATCTCGCTGAAACTCCCCAAGGGAAACCCATGTCCCTCCTCGCCCTTCCCTCCCAGAGATGAGGTCACCATGGCATTGAAGTTGGCAGCAGGACGAGGGAGCCAGAGAAGGGGTGGGGTCAGCAGTTTGGGGGTGACTGCAGTAGATTTAAGGGCGCTGGTGAAATACAGCGGCCAGATTCCCTTCGCTCTCTTCCGCTCCCCAGATCCTTGCGGCAGTGGAGTCCCGCAGAAGGGCATTCCGTGCATACTTTGGCTTGGCTTGTCCGCGTATGTGGCGTGTGGATCTGAGCGTGCTCTACAAAAACAACCCCCCATCCCCCATCCCCTCATCCCCTCATCCCCCATCCCCTGCTTCTCCACTTCTCCCCGCCTTCTCTTTTCCTTCTCTACGTTTATTCCTGCTGTCGCCATCCGCCCCAGATACCTCCAGCCCAAAATCTCTGCATTCCTAGCCCCCGAGATAATGTCCCATCGAGTGCCAGGCCAGGGGGGAGGGAGGGCCGGGGGGCTCCTGCCCCCACAGAAATTTGGTTGGCCACCATGGGTGCCACCCTACTTCATCTGGCTCTTGATAGGTTATTAGGTTGTCAATCACATCTTTTTTTTAATAAATGTATTTCTAATTTTTCCCCAGTTTTTTCTCCCAATTTGGTTGCCAATTATACCCTCTATTTATCTCAATTCTCCCTCCCCCACGAGTCCGCCGCCCGTCCTCCGGGGCGAGACATTATTTCCAGGCTGAATTTATCCGCATCTTCCTCGACGGAATTCTACCAAGGACGCCTTTTTCCTGCTCCTCGACAGACTCGTGCCGGCTCACTCTCCCCCCTCCCCCTGGGGCGGACAGCCAAACGCCGCCTCCAATCGGGCTGACGACCAGGGCCGGTCTGGTAGAGACGCAGATTTTGAACCGCGTCCCTGACAGGCAGCGCACACCACACCGGACCAGCCAAAGTGTGGTGCGTCAGACCGCTACGCCATCCGCCAGCCCAATCACATCTTTTTAAATGTATTACATTTTGAATGTCCCCCCCCCCGTGTGGTTCTGTGCCACTCTTGGGCTCCCCCCTGTTAAAGTGGTCTGGACCCGCCACTGGTGCCTCCCTCCGTCAGGAGCGTGTGAGAGGAACATGGCCTGTTGTCCCTGAAAAATGTCATTAAAAAATAATGACAAAGTGGAAATTGCAAGTTATTAAATGTATTGAAACATTCTGAATTCGTCAAGGAAAAAAGTCTGAATTCGTTGAGTCGTGAAATCGAGGGCTCTTCGATTTAGGGCGCTCGAGCGTGAGGCGGTGATGGGGACCGCTGCAGATCCGAATCACGTCTGGACCGTGCTGGGTAGGTTCTGACCCAAGAGCCCTGGGAATTTGGTCCCTGCCCCCCCTGGGCTGCTGATATCGGGCACCTCTGTACAGGGAAAACGGCACAAAGCAGTCCTTTAAATACCTTTTAAGCATGATTTAACTATTGTTTTTGGCCTACATCTGTCTGTTGTAAAATGTTGTATTGGATCTTTTAGTATTTATGCGTCTCGTCTTTATGTTGTTTGCTTTGTCATTGTACAACTACGACTGTGCCGCAACAATTTCCCTGAGTGGACAATAAAGCCAGTAAGTAAGCAAGCCCCTCCCCCAGCGATACTCAAGCCAATCACGTCCCGGCATTGCAGATACTCAGCCAATCACGTCCCGGCATCGCAGATACTCAGCCAATCACGTCCCGGCATCGCAGATACTCAGCCAATCACGTCCCCATCGCAGATACTCAGCCAAGACTCCCAGGCAGAGTCCCAGGCAGAGTGCGCAGCGTGCGTCCTGGCGTGGCGCTGTGAGGACTTAAACCTGGACACAGTGCACAAACTGCTGCGCGTGTTCGATCAAGAGTCCACTTTAGACCGGGTTACCGTATGTCCGTTTCCTTTTCCCCCTGGATGTTTTGGGGGAAATGTCCGTCCCGGGCGACTTCCCAAAGTATCTCAAAATTGTCAGGGGGTGTTTGTGCAGCTTGCCAGGTTTCTGACTGGTCAGGTGTAACGCGCAGCATCATTAAACCTCTACACAACATTATCATTGTCAAATAACAGTTATTATTATTATTGTAAAATGGAAAGCAAGCTAGTGTGAAGAAGATAGGAAACCCATTCCACCCCCGACGGTATAATCCGAGCCTCGGTTGTGATGCACACAGACAGCGCGCTCTGACACTCTGCCGCGGAGTAAAGCTGCCAAATCACCATGAGAGGCATCATCGATTCTGCGCTATTTTTACTCTTTTCCTTTATCCTTCCCAAAATGACCTCTTAATTACTTTAGTCATCAATTTACCTGCTTGACTGGGTGTAATTACATTGTTCCAGGTCCATAGAAAATGGGAGATATCACGCAGCCATATAGAGGTGGGAGAGCAGTGTATAGTGGTGTAAAGTACAGGGGGTTAGGGGTGTAAAGTACAGGGGGTTAGGGGTGTAAAGTACAGGGGATTAGTGGTGTAAAGTACAGGGGGTTAGGGGTGTAAAGTACAGGGGGTTAGTGGTGTAAAGTACAGGGGGTTAGGGGTGTAAAGTACAGGGGTTAGTGGTGTAAAGTACAGGGGGTTAGTGGTGTAAAGTACAGGGGGTTAGTGGTGTAACGTACAGGGGATTAGTGGTGTAAAGTACAGGGGGTTAGGGGTGTAAAGTACAGGGGGTTAGTGGTGTAAAGTACAGGGGGTTAGTGGTGTAAAGTACAGGGGTTTAGGGGTGTAAAGTACAGGGGTTGGGGGTGTAAAGTACAGGGGGTTAGGGGTGTAAAATACAGGGGATTAGGGGTGTAAAGTACAGGGGGTTAGGGGTGTAAAGTACAGGGGATTAGGGGTGTAAAGTACAGGGGGTTAGTGGTGTAAAGTACAGGGGGTTAGGGTGTAAAGTACAGGGGGTTAGTGGTGTAAAGTACAGGGGTTAGGGGTGTAAAGTACAGGGGCTTAGGGGTGTAAAGTACAGGGGGTTAGGGGTGTAAAGTACAGGGGGTTAGGGGTGTAAAGTACAGGTGGTTAGGGGTGTAAAATACAGGGGGTTCATGGTGTAAAGTACAGGGGGTTAGGGGTGTAAAGTACAGGGGGTTGGGGGTGTAAAGTACAGGGGGTTAGGGGTGTAAAGTACAGGGGTTAGGGGTTACAGGGGGTTAGGGGTGTAAAGTACAGGGGTTAGGGGTGTAAAGTACAGGGGTGTTAAGGGTGTAAAGTACAGGGGGTTAGGGGTGTAAAGTACAGGGGGTTAGGGGTGTAAAGTACAGGGGGTTAGGGGTGTAAAGTACAGGGGGTTAGGGGTGTAAAGTACAGCGATTACCGATTGGGGAGGGGGTGTTTATGGAACAGGACTTTTAACCAGAGGGTTGAAGGTTCGAATCCCGATTGGGGAACTGCTGTGTCATCATATTTGATTTGTTAAAAACTACAGAGTCAAATGTAAGTCACTGTGCTTCGGGCCGGCTCCTGAGCACATGAATAATGCAGTGGGATGCAATGCATTGAATTATACATGGTATTGATGAGAGATTTGTGTTTGAGATCGCTTGGGGGGGGTTCAGAGTTATCGCTCAGGATCTGCTCTGAGCACACTGCCCGTATAGCTGGCACTATTGATCACATTGATTCTTATGGGAAGATGTTTTGATGACAAAGGCAATCAAAAGTCTATGCTCTTAGGCTTGTTCCGTCTTGTTCTCTTTTCACTCTGTCCAGTGCTCTTTTCTCTACTCCCCCTTTTTGGACAATGTTTGTGTGTGTGTGTGTGTGTGTGTGTGTGTGTGTGTGTGTGTGTGTGTGTGTGTGTGTGTGTGTGTGTGTGTGTGTGTGTGTGTGTATGTGGAGTGTATGCGTCCCTGTGTGTGTGTGTGTGTGTATGTGGAGTGTGCCTGTGCGTGTGCCTGTGCGTGCGTACGTGCATTAATAAAGAAATTCACCTGGTGGGTGTGGATGGATGGATGATGGCTCGGCAACCTTTGGCATCCATTATGAATGAAGCGCACTTTGAACAATGTTGTGTTTACAGCAACAACAACATGAAGAAGCAAAACATCACAGCGCCTTTGTGCTTAGGAACAGAAATGCAATACTTCACACTCCACAAACACACACTCACCCACACGCAGACACACAACCACACCCACACACACATGCAGACACACACATACACACATGTATATTTATATACACATACACATACACACACATACATTTATATACACATACACAAACACACACACACACACAACACACACACACACACACACACATATACACACAGACACACACACACACAAACAAACATACATATACACACAGACACACACACACACAAACATACACACACACACACACACACAAACATACATATACACACAGACACACACACACCCATAATTTGCAGCAGAGTAAAGGATCGCTGAAACGAACAGCGCTGTGCTGGTTGTTGCTTGGTAGCGGCAGCCCATAATGAGCAGTCCCAGGGCCCTTGTTGTGAGAAGCGGGCCACTGTGGTGTGGCTGATGGATTGAGGGGCGCCCGCTAATCTGACTCGGGGTGTCAATCACGCCTTCCTGTCGTCTGCGTTTCCTCTCCCCCCCTCAGTGATTCTGAGACACTTCATAACAGAGAGAGAGGAAATATAACAGACCCCCCCCACCACCCACCCCCTCATACCCGAGACTTTGAGTCTCTGATCGAATGGGTTTATTTACGGTTCCTCCCACACAAGCCTCTGATCTCAGTCTCTCTCTCTTTGTCTCTGTCTCCCTCCATCTCTCTCTCTATACATGTATGTATATCTCTCTGTCTGTCTGTCTGCCTCGTTCTCTCTCTCCTGATGAGGAAGGGAGGGAGAGAGGGAGAGACGGAGGTAGGAGGGAGAGACGGAGGGAGGGAGGGAGGGAGGAAGGAAGAGAGGGAGAGAGTCAGATGGAGGGAGAGAGGGAGAGACGGAGGGAGGGAGAGACAGGAAGGGAGAGAGTGAGAGTCAGATGGAGGGAGAGACGGAGGAGGGAGAGACAGGAAGGGAGAGAGAGAGAGACAGAGGGAGGGAGGGAGAGAGGGAGAGACGGTAAGAGGGAGTGAGGGAGGGCAAGGCTGCTCTGTTGACGTGGTGAACTCTGTGGCTAAAGGGCTGCCGTGTGGCAGTGTGGTCGGGGGAAACGGGGCTGGTAGTGATGCGCTCACCTCGCCCTCAGTTCCACCCTACCATTTAGCCCCGCCGCTGCGGACTTCCCGTCACAGGCTGACGACCTGGCTCTGTGTGGCTCAGTAGGTCAGAGCATGGCGCCGACGAAGCTTAGGTTGTGGGTTCAATCCCCACTGGGAACACATGTACTGAAAAATGCATGCATTCACTACTGTAAGTCGCTTTGGATAAAAGCATCTGTTATATTGTCATATTATAACCGATAGCCAATAGCAAGGCTGGAACCTGCGGCTGTGGGGACCAGCCTGTGCCAAAGCCGGCTGAAATTCCTCTCTGAACATCCAGCTGTATTGATATGCGATATGGGAGCCACGCAAAGGTAGTCACTCTGAGTGAGCGTGTGTAGCGGAGATCAGAAGGCGTGAGTTAAAGTTGAGCGCGTGAGCGTCCGCTGCAGAGGGTGATGTCGATAAGAGTGTGATTAGTTCCCAGAGTTAGGGACTTAATATGCACCATTTAGCAGACGCTTTTATCCAAAGCGACTTACAGTAGTGAATGCATACATTTTCAGTATATGTGGCCCCAATGGGGATTGAACCCACAACCTAAGCGTTGCCAACACTGTGCTCTACCAACAGAGCCACAGAGACCCACTGGGACTTGAGTCTTTAGCTCAGCGGGCTAATCGTCTCTCTTGTCGGGTCGAGATCCTCGGTTCGAAACTCGCTGCGGGCAGAGCTCCGTTACATGTGTTCACGAAGGGGAGCGAGTGATGTGTCATACAGGCCGGCCGGTGGAATAAGATGTTCCGTTAACGGTGGCCGGTCTGAGGTGCGTCGCGTTTTTCCGTGCGTTTCGCCCCCACGGCGTCGCTTTTCCGCGGCTAAACTGACCGCCCGCTCTCCTCGCCCCTCCACAGCGTCACTCTCCAGCTACCATGGCGACGACCCTGGCCCCTTCCTGCCTGTTCCTCCTCTTCGCCCTCCTCCGATTGGCTGACGGCGCGTTTCCCGAGGAGCCGGGACCCCTGAGCTCCATACCCCCAGAAGGTAAGGCCTTCGTGTGTTTGCACGCACCGTCAGGGTCAGGGGTGAGAGGTCAAGGGTCAGGGGGGATCAGTAAGGGGTGGGGTGGTCGTGACCTCTTTTGGGCTCTGCGGCCACGTGGGAACGGCTGGGCGCAGGGGGGGGGG
>JAINUG010000314.1:755000-762500 GCA_029706075.1 Aldrovandia affinis
ACCATCAGAACATCTGAGGCTCCTGGCCCAGATCGGGGAGGGAGGGGGGGGGGGCACGGGGGTGTATCATACTGTAGGCTCCCACTTGTAATTACGACCTGGGGGGTCGTTCTTGTGCAACCTTTACGTCGGCATCTCGTATTTACGATGTTTCCAACAGCGCGTGAAGGCAGCATACTTTACTGTCAGAGACGGAGCGATATCTGTGTGCTCACTGAGGCATTACTGAAAACACACGTTTCTAAAGAGGCTTTAAATAGGCTGCTATGGAATTTGTCTCCTTAATTGTCCATTAAGATGATCGTGCTTCTTTGCTTAATGCTTGTGCACCCTGTCCTCTTTTCAACAGTTTGGGTATATGAGAAGCACTTCATGAATTAAATGTATCATTATTATTTTTATTATAAGTGTAACAATAATAATAACCATAATCATGATGGTGATAGTTCTGTGTGGCTCAGAAGGTTGCCCCCGGTGCTGACAACGGCCAGGTTAGGTTGTGGGTTCGATTCCCATTGGAGCCACATATACTGAAATCTGTATGCATTCACTGCTTGTAAAGTCGCTTTGGATAAAAGGGTCTGATAAATGGCATATACTGTATTATGTTGTGTTGTGTTGTGTTGTGTTATGAATGGCCTTCACCAGATCAGCAGGATTGCTGGTGACTGCAGGTTGAGTTCAGAGTTGTTATACCTCTTGAGAACTGTTGTGTGAGGGAAACACTCATGTTACCTGGTTGCATTGAAAGCCCAGGCTTGGTGGACAGGGTGATTTGTGTGTTTGTTTTGAGCGCAGCTCAAAGCCTCCTCTGTGTTTGACCGCTTGCTGTAGCGCAACGTCCCAGCGTCTCGGCCCAGCGTTTGTGTCTCAGCCCTGTAGCACAGGGTTTGATGTCTGATGTCTTACGCCTGTTTCCTTGCTGTTTGTCAGAGACGACCTTTTCCGAGTGGAGCTGGACAACGTTGTTGGAGATGAGATGTTCTACAGTAAGGTGAGTGTGTGTGTGTGTGAGTGTGTGTGTGTGTGTGTGTGTGTGTGTGTGTGTGTGTGTGTGTGTGTGTGTGTGTGTGTAGACTGTGTGTGTGTGTGTGTGTGTGTGTGTGTGTGTGTGTGTGTGTGTGTGTGTGTGTGTGTGTGTGTGTGTGTGTGTGCGATTAGACTTGCGCTATGGTGTGTGTGTGTGAGCGCGTGCTTGGCCTCACAGTATGGTGTATGTGTGTGTGTGTGTGTGTGAGAGAGAAAGAGAGAGAGAGATAGACTGTCACCTTTTGTGAAATGGTCCGATTCATCTTGCCTGTGATCTCTCTCCCGTGCGCAGAAGCGAACCTGGGAGTCCAATAAAAACGACATCAGGATCTGCCGGATGAAGGGCAAGCGCGAGGTGAGTGGCGAGACGCGTGGAGACGGCAGCGCTTGTGCAGTCGTGTGCTCACCCGTGTGTGCGTCTGACAGGGCCCACGTACAGCTCACAACAATGAACTGAGCTCATTTACATCTGCACTCCATCTGGGCAGGCAGAAAAAATATACAGAGCAATAACTTACAATAATTCACACTCAATACGATGACATAAAATAAAATATAATAAAATGGCCTCCCGGGTGGTGTAGCGGTAAGAACGTTTGACGCTGCCCACTGCGACCGGGGTTCGATTCCACCTCGGTCGCGCCAGTTTCCTCTCTGGCCGGGAGTGTGACTAGGGGGAGGCAATGGGTTGTCCGCCCCATGAAGGGGAGGGGGGGTAAGCCGATACGAGATCGCTGTGTATAGGAGTGGTCCTGTGTGTAGCGGGTGCTGACTCGGAGGCGGTACATCGCTCACTACCGATCTCAGGACTACGACAGCGAGCTCTCATACGAGGGAGGGGATAATTGACATGAAAAAGAGAGGGTATAATTGGCTACTAAAAATTGGGAGGAAAAAATGGGGAATAAAAAGCAAAAACAGCAGAAGAAAAAGGGAGAAAAAAAATGAATAAAATACAGAACATCGCACGTAATGCAAAACATCTCGTCTCATCGCTGAGCAGCAGAGGACAATACAGTACACAGCGAATACC
The DNA here is from genome assembly GCA_029706075.1 of Aldrovandia affinis. Classification (NCBI taxonomy): domain Eukaryota; kingdom Metazoa; phylum Chordata; class Actinopteri; order Notacanthiformes; family Halosauridae; genus Aldrovandia; species Aldrovandia affinis. The sequence goes on from JAINUG010000314.1 coordinate 757,063, forward strand.
CATTACCCGTAGTGACAGTATGAAGTACAAAGCAATAAAATGAGGCTGGTGTGCGCTGGCTCAGAGCATTGCAGGGGTGAGACAGGCCCGCTAATGCGATTGGACGTTTTAAATTTGGAGAAACAGAGAAGAAGTAAAGGCCTTGAAGGCTGGTTTAATATAGGGGTGTAGTTATTTATGTTCAGGCGTGTTTAACGTGCCCATCAGAGACCGGGAAGCAGGGAGGGGTGGGGGGGGGGTGCTGTTGAAATGGATGGAGGGTGATGTGATTGATGTTCAACAGCGACGTGCCACACTCACTCCAGCCCCCCCAAAATACCCACACGCTCTCACACACACTCAATCACACCCCACCAAATACATTCCCACTCTCACACACACTCACTCACTCGCTCACACAAAGGACCCCACCCAAAAATACCCCCCCGCTCTCTCACACACGCTCTCATGCTACACGTAACCTCGGTAACCCCAGAAGCGGAGAAGTGTCGCTAGATCACAATAACGGATGATCAATTTAAATGTAAGACAGTCGCGTGAGCCTGTGTAAATGGGGAAAAGCAGAAACGTTCTCTTTTCTCTCTCTCTCTCTCTTACAAACCCCAGATGCCTGAAGAACAATTATCCAGGTGTCAATCCCATGATGCTTTGCGCCAAGGCGGTTTGAAAACATTGAAAGCAGCTGCTCAGGAGGACTGACTGTGTGTCGTTATTAACCGTCTTAGAGACTTCTGCTAATCGTGTGACGTTTCCCACAGGGCCAGGATTTTGGTATCTTCGTGATCCTGTGTTGTGAACAGGGTATAACACAGACACACACCTACTCAACTACTGTGAGACACAACTACACTACACACACACACACACACACACACATCCACACAGGTCTCAAAGACACACATACACACACACACACACACTCACACATCCACACAGGTCTCAAACACACACACACACACCAGCATATACACACACTTCTGGTCTCTCTCACATATACACACACACACACCTCAAGTCTCAAATGCACACACACACACACACATCCACACAGGTCTCAAACACACACACACCAGCATATACACACACTTCTGGTCTCTCTCACACATACACACACACACACACTTTCTCTGGACCTGTGTAGGGCCTGTCTTTCAGTGACCTCTGACCTCTGACCTCTGACTCCACCCAGCTCCCCCTGGCTTTGACTCCGCCCCTCCACCTGAAATAATTCCATTTCTGCTCCTGGAACGATTTTTGTCAGGTGTGATTTATTACCTGTCAGGGTAATTGGTTTTGTAATTAAATGTTTCTGGTTGGTTGATCAGAACGGACATATTCCTGTAGTCAGAGGGGCGGAGAAATTCAATATCCCAACTCTGCCCTCGCCCCTTCCTCCCTCAATGCGGATGGCAAAAACACTTCCCGCTCCCTGAATGCAAATGCCCCACCCGCCCCTCCCCTCCCCCCGACCCGGGGCACCCTGTTTTGGTTCGCTCGGACAGTGACGGATAAACCCCTCGATCCTACCTGTCCGCTCTCGCGCCAACACCAGCACACCAGGGCAGGCAAACAAGACACCAGTTTGTTTTCAGTAATTGTTTTGGCCGCTCCTCGCATATATCTCTGCGTTGTTTTATCTGCAGGTTCACCCCAGAGCAGCTTGTTCTTTGTCTCTAACTCGACTCTAACTCACAACAGCAAAGCTTCACAAACTCATATTCACACACCGTACAAATTCACACACACCTGAGGCCTAAAACACACACACACACACACACACACACACATCTCACATCTCAAACACACACACATCCCACATCTCAAACACACACACACACATCCCACATCTCAAACACACACACACACACACCTCACATCTCAAACACACATACACACACACACACACACACATCTCACATCTCAAATACACACACACACACACACCTCACATCTCAAACACACACACACACACACACACTCATACCCCAGGTCTCAAGCACACACACACACACACACACACACACACACTCTCAAACACACAGACTTGAACTCACAACCGCAAACCATCACAAACTCATGACTGGTATTTATTAACAGTTTTGGAGCATGTTTGTCTCTTGCAGTTTATCGATATAAACTGTAACCATGCAACCAGGCTCCGTATTCAGATTTTCCGATGAACAATCTGCATCGGGTGCCAGTGGGCGAATCATGTTTCCCTTCGACAGAGATCTGGAATCCCGAACCCGTGTCTCTCCAGGTCCTCACTCAGCCGGGGGGGGGTTGGGGGGTTCAGGCTCTACGCGTGCGTGCGGATTAATGTGGTCCTTTTCCCTTTTCACACGAACATGCAGGGAGTTCTGGGAACCTGATCTGTGTCACGTCGGACAGCTGAGAAAACCAGGGCCTTGTTTGTTTGTTTGGTTTTTTCTTTTCTTTTTTTTTCTGCTTTTGTGCTCTCCCTCCCGTAGTTCTGTCTGGAGATTGGCTCTGATAATAACGTCTCGCAGTGATGCACATTTCTCTCCGCTGTGGGGCCTGAACCCCCTGTGCAGGGGGGGGGGGGGGCAGATGGTTTCTGTAGCCGGCTGATTACTCACAGAGGGGCCGGGTTCGGGCCGGGACCCCCTCCTAACCACTTCTGAGCTCCTGCCCCCCCTTCACTTAACGCACGGCCCGAATCTTCGAGCTTCAGTTCAGTTCAGCTGCTTATTAAATTCTGATCCTGTGATGTAGGTGCAGCCCTGGGACCCCCGACCCAAAAATAAGGGGATCCAGACCGTGTAGTCACGGAAAGTTACAAGTTTAATAAAAATATTATAATAATAAGTCGATTCTGCGCTCCCAGAGAGGGACGACCTTTATGGTGCGTTTTAAGGACGGTCTCTCTGTCTGTCTGTCTGTCCTTTGAGCTGTTTATGGTCTCTGTCATAAACTCACGAAATTGATATTTACAGCGGTAAAATGGGGGCTGGATGGGGAGGGAGAGAGAGGAGAGAGAGGGGAGAGAGAGAGGAGAGAGAGGAGAGAGAGGAGAGAGGAAAGGGAGAGAGGAGAGGAGGAGAGAGAGGAGAGAGAGGGGAGAGAGAGAGAGAGGGGGAGAGAGGAGGAGAGAGAGGAGAGAGAGGGGAGAGAGAGGGAGAGAGAGAGAGAGAGAGAGAGGAGAGAGAGGAGAGAGGGGAGAGAGAGAGAGAGAGAGGAGAGAGAGAGAGAGAGAGAGGGAGAGAGAGGAGAGAGAGAGAGGAGAGGGGGTCCAGCCCAGTCTTCTTCATCGCTGGAAGAGTGGTGGCATGGAAAGGAAGAGAGACAGGGCTGAGAGCTGAAATGTGGGGGTTGGGGTGATATTTTGGGGAGGGGGCAGGAACGCACTTGTTCCAGTTGCTGCAGCTGACCCATTCTGAGAGGCATGCTCCTTTGTTTCTTTCTAACACTCCCCCTCTCTCTCTCTCTCTCTCTCTCTCTCTCTCTCTCTCTCTCTCTCTCTCTCTCATTCCATCTCTCTAACACTCCCTCTCTCTCTCTCTCTCTCTCTCATTCCATCTCTTAAAACTCCCTCTCTCTCTCTCTCTCTCTCTCTCATTCCATCTCTTCAAACTCTCATTCCATCTCTCTAATACTCCCTCTCTCTCACCCCTTCACCCCTTTATCTCTCTCACTCAAACTCCCTCTCCCTCTCTCTCACCCCATCACTCACTCTCAATAAATAAAAAAATCTAATTCAAATTGCTTGTCATTATAAGAGATATCTTACATTGCCACAGCACAGATACATATATAATCAAATCATAAAATAAAAAATCATAAAACAGCTATATAACTGACTATTACATATATAACTGTATATATATATATACATACATGTGTATGTATGTATGGCTGCGATGATTGGCGGCCTGTCCAGCGTGTATTCCTGCCTCTCGCCCAATGCATGCTGGGATAGGCTCCAGCCCCCTCGACCCTGACCAGGAATAAGCGGGTTAGATAATGAATGAATGTATGTATGTATGTATGTATGTATGTGTATGTATGTATGTATGTTTGTGTGTATGGTTAGATGTAATGAATGTTTGTATGTATGTATGTATGTATGTTTGTATGTATGTATGTTTGCCTTTGTAGAGTCACTCCTCCCTCTGTTTCTGGCGAGCAACTATATAACGTGCCGCTAATGCCACACACTGTTTCTGTTCCCCAGGAGGAAAGGGAGGTTTTGTTTTTTGTTGAATTTTTTGACTTCTTGGAAGATATTGGTGAATTGTGTGTAGTATTTTGCTCTTGCGTGCTGCTATTTGTGACAGCGTGTGTGGAAGTGCAGCTCTGTCTCCTCCTCTCCCTCACTGCAGTGAGAGCACAGTCTGTCCTCTCTGGGCAGACAGGTCTGCCTGTGACTACGGCCACTCTCTACGGCCAGCTGCTCCCTATCTCTCTGCTCTCTGTCTGTCTATCTCTCTAACTCTCATTCCATCTCTGTATCTAACACCCTCCCTCCCTCTCTCTCTCTCTTTCTTTATCTCTCTCTCTCTCTGTCTCTCTAACACCCTCCCTCCCCCTCTCTCTTTCTCTCTCTCTCTCACCCCTTCTCTCTATCTCACTAACTCTCATTCCATCTCTGTATCTAACACTCACCCTCCCTCTCTCTCTCTCTTTCTCTCTCTCTCTCTCACTCTCTCTCTCTCTCTCACCCCTTCTCTCTCTCTGTCTCTAACTCTCATTCCATCTTTGTATCTAACACTCACCCTCCCTCTCTCTCTCTTTCTCTCTCTCTCTCTCTCTCTCTCTCACCCCTTCTCTCTCTCTGTCTCTAACTCTCATTCCATCTCCGTCTCTAACACTCGCCCTCCCTATGACTCTCTCTCACCCCTTTCTCTCACATTCGCTCTCACCCTCACTCAGTCTCTGTCTCTCTCCATCTGTCTCACTCTCTATCCCCCTCTCTCTGTTTCTTTCTCCATCTCCCTCTCTCCATCTGTCTCACTCTCTATCCCCCTCTCTCCGTTTCTCTCTCCATCTCCCTCCCTCCATCTGTCTCACTCTCTATCCCCCTCTCTCTGTCTCTCTCCATCTGTCTCACTCTCTATCCCCCTCTCTCTGTTTCTCTCTCCATCTCCCTCCTCCATCTGTCTCACTCTCTATCCCCCTCTCTCCGTTTCTCTCTCCGTCTCCCTCCCTCCCTCTCTTGCTCTGTGGGGCATTTACAGAACAGAATGGGATTTCACTTCCCCTGAACGCAGGGTTCTCATTGTGATGGACCTGAGCCCCTCGTCTGAGAGAACCTGAGGCAGCACATGGGCCCGGGCAAGGAGAGAGAGAGAGAGAGAGAAGGAGAGAGAGAGAGAGAAAGAGGAGAGAGAGAGAGAGAGAGAGAGAAGGAGCAAGAAGAGAGAGAGAAGGAGTGAGAGGGGGAGAGAGAGAGAGAGAGAGAGAGAGAGGGGGGGGGG
>JAINUG010000314.1:767500-785000 GCA_029706075.1 Aldrovandia affinis
CCGCACCGTCAAACACGACTCCAAGTGGTTCAGAGGTACGGGCCCCACCGTGTCACGTCTCTCTGCAGCTGTAGTGACTTTCTTAGAGCGGCACTCGCACACACGCCTGTCCTCCTCCTTATGGAACGAAGCAAAGCTTTGTCACGAATGGAAATATTGGGCCTCCCGGGTGGTCTAGCGGTTACAATGTTCGATGCTGGCCACTGCGAGCGGGGTTCGATTCCACCGGCCGCGCCATTATCGGCTCTGGCCGGGAGTGCCACTAGGGGGCGGAAATTGGCTGTCCGCCCCAGGGTGGGGGGAAGGAAGCCGATACGAGTTTGCTGCGTATAGGAGTGACTCTGTGCGCATACCGGAGTTACGGTGATGGCTTGGCGGGTTCTGGCTCAGAGGAGGCTGGGCCCAGCCGCATGCCACTGCCGTTTTCAGGACTACGGCAGCGAACTCGTAAGATATAAGAGGGAGTGGGGTAATTGACGTTGAAATTAGGGTATAATTGGATACTAAAAATGGAGAAAAATGGGGAAAAACGGCAGAAAAAGAAAAGATTTTTAAAAATGGTAACATCAAATGACCTTTGGTTATTTTAGCTGCACTTAATCTGGCCTCGTGAAGGTGCAGCGTGGCGTTTGTCGAGCGCCGATGTCAAATCTGAGTCTGTGTCAATGTTCAGTGAACAACTCCCCATTACTCATAAATGTGCCACTGCCACTGTCCTTTATCTGTTGCTTTATCTGTTTGAATTTGGGTCTGTGTCCCTGTCTGTCTGTGAACGTGTCCGTGATTTGATGTGAATTTATTTGGGATAACAACAGTAAGGCACTCATGATACATTTTTTAAAAAGCATTTCATGTTTGACCCCAAGAGGAAAGAAAGTATGAATTAAATCACTCATTTCCAGTGTGGCCCTCGATGGAAACAAATAAACATCGATTGACACGTTCAGAAGAGCAAGCAGAACAACAGAAATACAGCATTGAGCACAAGCAGCACATACAATAGAAGCACACTACAACAGCTCATAGTGGCGAAGTATATCATAGCAGGACGTGCTTCCATGAGAGGATTACATGCACGTCTGTGTCTGTGTCTGTGTCTGTGTCTGTGTCTGTGGCTGTGCCTGTGTCTGTGCATGTGTCTGTGCCTGTGCCTGTGTCTGTGTCTGTGTCTGTGTCTGTGTCTGTGTCTGTGCCTGTGTCTGTGTCTGTGTCTGTGCCTGTACTCTGCCTGTGCCTGTCTGTCTGTGTCTGTGTCTGTGCCTGTGTCTGCCTGTCTGTGTCTGTGTCTGTGCCTGTGCCTGTGTCTGTGTCTGTGTGCCTCTGTCTGTGCCTGTGCCTGTGTCTGTGTCTGTGCCTGTGTCTGTGTCTGTGTCTGTGCCTGTGCCTGTGTCTGTGTCTGTGCCTGTGCCTGTGTCTGTGTCTGTGCCTGTCTGTGTCTGCCTGTGCCTGTGTCTGTGCCTATGACCTCAGTGGCCTCATCTTTAGCGAGATGCGTGTGAGTTTGTGTCTGTGCCCAGGTCAGTAGCTAGCTGTCTGTAATGGGCCTTGTTTTTTTCCAGAGCCGTACTTTGTCAGTGCTGTGGAGTGGGGCCCCCACATTTACTTCTTCTTCAGAGAGATGGGGATGGAGTTCAACTACCTGGAGAAGGTAGGAGGTGGTGTGTGTGTGTGTGTGTGTGTGTGAGTGCGTGCGTCCGTGCATGTGTGTGTGTGTGTGTGGGACAACACTGTGTCAAACTCAGGCCTTGTAAAATGAGCTGTCTATGCTAACAGGCATGACTGCGCTGTGTGTTCCATGTGGCACTGTGACACGGTTTCAGTAACCAAGGTGTGCAGAAACATCACAAAGCAGTATTCTTGACAGATTTTACATGTTTACAAACAGCGTGTGATTTTTACAGCCGACAAGTTTGCGAATCCCAAAGTGAGCGCCATGTTAAAAACACACAGTCCTGTGTCTGTTTGTGTTTACAGGACTCATAGGAATAAGTAGGCCCTTAAACTAGCAGCATTGTGTGTTGGGTCAGATTGCTCACAGAATTGATAAGCATTTTCATGAATTAATGATTGCAGTTTACCAGGCTAAAATAATGATCTTTTTAAATAAACTGTACTTAACACTAATGCTCCTGTCTGTGACTTCCCCCAAGAGTAATGCACCATTGAGAGCTGTTTTGAGAGCCTGAAAGGCTTTGCGTTTAGGTGCAGTGTGGGTGTGGGTGTGTGTGGTTTTCATGCAATATTGTATTTAAAGGAACACACGATTCCACAGCTGCTGGGTGTATGTGTCTCATTGTGTCTCCTATTTGTGTCTGTGTTTTTGTGTGTGCGTGTGTATGGTGTGTGTGCGTGTGTGTGTGCGCGCATGTGTGTGTGTGTGTGTCTGTGTATGGTGTTTGTGTGTGTGTGTATATGTATGTTGTGTGTGTGTGTGTGTGTGTGTGTGTGGTGTGTGTGTGTATGGTGTGTGTGCGTGCACGCGTGTGTGCGCGCGTGCGTGTCTGTGTGTGTGCGTGTGTGCGCGTGTGTATGGTGTGTGTGTGTGTGTATGGTGTGTGTGTGTGTGCGCGCGTGTGTGTGTGTGTGTATGGTGTGTGTATGGTGTGTGTGTGTGTGTATGGTGGTGTGTGTGTATGCGTGTGTGTGTGTGTGTGTGTGTGTGTGTGTGTGTGTGTGTGTGTGTGCAGGCGGTGGTGTCGCGGGTGGCGCGCGTGTGTAAGGGGGATGTGGGCGGGTCCCAGCGGGTCCTGGAGAAGCAGTGGACCTCCTTCCTGAAGGCGCGGCTCAACTGCTCCGTCCCGGGGGAGTCGCACTTCTACTTCAACCAGCTGCACTCCACCAGCCCCGTCCTGAGGGTGCACGGCCGGGACATCATCCTGGGGGTCTTCTCCACCCCCACCAACAGGTACTGCACCATGATAATGATGGTTGATGATGCACTGCATTTATATGGCGTCTTTTGGGAATCTCGAAAGGCTTTCCAGTGAAAGGGGAATATAACCCACCTGGGTGATTCACGGCGGCCATTTTATGCCAGAACCACTCACCACACGTCATTGGAGAAAGTTAAAGTTATAAAATGAAGGGAGCGGGAAGCGTAGTAATATATATACCATTTATCAGACACTTTTATCCAAAGCAACTTACAGTAGTGCATGCGTACATTTTTTCAGTATATGTGGTCCTAATGAGAATCAAACCCACAACCTAAGCGTTGTCAGCGCTGTGGTCTACCTACTGAGCCACACAGAACCAATGAGAGAAAAATATGTTTCTACAGTATGTTCATATTAACCCCACAGGTCCCAAACACGCAAGTGTGTCACTCTCAATTAAGTCAATTCCAGTCTGATAAGGCAGATCGTTGGTTATGTTGTTGAGAAGCAGGGGTGGCTGAAGCCCCCGGGGGGGGGGGAGTGTGGCAGCCAAACCCGAACTCAAATCTCTTTTGCGTTCTGTGCTGTCCCTGTAGGTGCCTGCCATTGCCAGCGCAATGCTGCTGGATCAGCGCTCCGCTCCCCGCAGCCAGTGCTAAATGCTACTTCAATAGCGAGCACTCACAAGTGACCTTGTGTCCCTTTTTTAGCGATCGGTGAATACTGTAAAATCATCCGCGGTGCATTAGCACAAACTTTAACAACGATACTAATAATGCCGTGCGTTTTATTCACGAAGCGCTTCAGGCACATTCTGTTTCAAAGCACTCTCCGAATACAATAACAGCGAAGAGTACAGAGGGAAAAGGGCATAATTAAAGCAATAAATTGAATGTATAAAAATGTAACAAAGGCACGTTAAAATGAACTTTTAAAATGATGCACTTTGTTAAAGACGGGCTAATGTGATACAGGACAAATACAGAACTAGTGCAACAAAAAAATGACACGCAGTTAAGAAGAACGTCTCGAAGAATCTAAAGCAAGTTTTTAGGTTTTTAAAAGGGACTTTATAGTTGTGCTTCTCTGATTTTCTCTGGCAGTGAGTTTAGGGGAGATGGCCGTCTCTTCCCTGACACAAAGCTTCACGTTCTGTAGTGTTTGCACGTGGGTGTTGGTGAAATGGAGGCGGAGCGAGGTCAGGAGGGCCGGTGAGCACCATTCACTCCAGACCGTGCAGGCTGCCTGTCAGTCAGGATGAATGAGTGTTTCTCCGTGATTCAGATCGGCCACGTCGTATCTCCACCCACGCAGACACAACAGGTCCTCTCACTGAGTCTGTGCACAACAGCCATACGAACCCCCAGCTGCACAGAGACTGCTCTTTAATATCAATTCAGAATTGTCCTTTAATCTCTCAGCAGCAGACAGGCGTTGGGCTGCGATTCTGTTGGGTTAACTCTTATTTTGTGTCGCGCTGCGTAACGCAGGCTCTTCGTCAACCTGCTCGCTCTCTCGGCTCATCTCTCCAAACGTCTGAGAGCAAACGCAGAGTCATAACTAATGACTGGATGTGTGAACCTGTTGTCACTGCATTTTTACATTTTGTACTTTTTTTTTTTTAAGGCATTTAGCAGACGCTCTTATCCAGAGTCACATTTCTTTACATACAATCCATTTATACAGCTGGATATTTTACTGAAGCAATTCAGGTTAAGTACCTTGCTTAAGGGTACAATGGCAGTGTCCCCACCTGGGTATCGAACCAGCAACCTCTGAGTTACAAGCCCAGTTCCCTAACCATTACACTACACTGCACTGCTGTGTGCTCTGCTTCAGGGAAGGTCATTCCCAGCGCACCAGTCACAATGGTAGCCCTGAACTACACACCGAAATGGAACCACAAATATACGCATTGTCGGAGCTCCATGTGTCCTTCAAGATTAGGGATTCCCAACGACTCTTCAGGATAACTTCCTGTTCACTTCCCATTACCCTGTTGTATAGTAATGATGTTGACGACGATGATGATGTTGCTAATGGATTTAATTTATATCGCTCCTTTCATCTCATCATCTCATGGTCTCAAAGTGTTGGGGGGACTCACCTCAAACACCACTTAATGCGCAGCGCTCCACACCTGGCTGATGTGCGGTGGCCATTTTGTGCCAGAACACTCACCACACAGGACTGAGGTCCGGAGGGAGGCGTTAATTTGGCCAGTTATACTGGTGGCGGGTGATTAGACGGGCAGAATGAAGTGGGGCCAGATTGGGAATTTAGCCAGCTCTTAGCAGCGAGCGCCAGGGGGATCCTTAATGAGCGCAGTCCCTCTTAACGGCATCACATCAGTGTGGGAGGAATGTTTGGAGAGACCGGGGGAGGGGGCAGAGGATGGGCTTTTCTCCTGAGCGGGGACGTGTTTGCTGCAGATGTTGTTTGTAAATCCGCCTCTCCAGGAGAGGACTGGCGAGTGAAAGCCCTCTGATTGACTGGGGTTTAACGCTAAACCCGACCAGTGCAGGAAAAGGGTGTGTGTGTGTGTGTGCGTGTGTGTGCGTGTGTGTGTGTGCGTGTGCTGTGTGTGTGTGTGTGTGTGTGTGTGTGTGTGTGTGGGTGTGTGTTTGTGTGTGTGTGTGTGGGTGGGGGGGTGGGTGTGTGCATGCGTGCGTGCGTGTATGTGTGTGTGTGTGTGTTTGGAATACAGACAAGGCACTACAGCAGAAGCTGTGGCTCTCATGTTAATGAACTCATGGAATTTATGCTGGTGGAGGGCAAATCCCTGTAAATGCCAATTGCTCTGACAGCAATATACACATATAATAGAGCTCTGCAGGAGGGAGGAGAGAGAGGAGAGGGAGGGGAGAGAGGGAGAGAGGAGAGGGAGGAGAGAGAGAGGGAGGGAGAGAGAGAGAGAGAGAGAGAGAGAGAGAGAGAGAGAGGGAGAGGAGAGAGAGAGAGAGGGAGGGAGAGAGGGAGGGAGAGAGGGAGGGAGGGAGAGAGAGAGAGGAGAGAGAGAGAGAGAGGGAGAGGAGAGAGGGAGAGAGAGAAAGAGAGGGAGGAGAGAGAGAGAGAGAGTGAGAGGAGGGAGGGAGGGAGAGGAGGGAAACAGAAATGTAACTTTTGGGAGGGAGGGAGGGAAGATTCCTTCCTCATTCCTGAATGTGGAGGGAGCTGACTGGAAGCAGGATGAATCATTCTGAAAGGCACAACAGCACATCACTCAATGTTATCAATGATAATGCAGAACGAGGGGTGTCGCTTTTTCAGTTCTTCACTACAAAAGCCAGGACAGAGAATGAGGAGCAGGTCCAGTACCTCCTTCAGGTAGTTGAGGCGCACAGAAAGGCATTCCCAAAGGCCTCAAAAGCTGCTCTGCAGAAGTAATCCGTGTTTTTGTGCACTGTACTGATCCTGCACACATCAGTAAATGATGAAAAGGTGTTGGGCAAACAGTGTTGTATTTTTTCCTCATGGCGTATAATGTTGACGTAATATAAAACTTTGCTTTGAGCAACCCCTAAAACACAATGAATTCTGCTGAAATTTTGCAAGTGTTACATTTTTTTAATTACCACATAAAATTTAAAATAAAAAGAGTTCTGCGTTGCCATCTTATTCGATTTAAAATTTCCCATATATTATAAAATCACCCAAGTGTGCATCCCACATGTTTTACCAAATTTGGAAACTGCAGTGCAGGTGATCAAATTCAATTAAAATTCCAGCTTTATTGGCTTGACACATGCTAGGCAAATGAGCACAAATCAGGCTTACAGCTCAATAGCAGGGGAGGGAGTTAATTAACCATAGGCAATTAAATCCATAAAGACTAATAGCAATACGAACTTATTTTGGCGTTATGGGATGCCGCAGGTGCCCAGTCACTATCCCCCAGGCAACGGTACACTGCCACACACCCTGCAGGTATGTTGGTGTGTGTGTTCCCTCCCCCAGTTTGACTGGGAACATTTACCCATAATTTCTATGAATTGGGGGAGATGTATTATAGTCTTATTTAAAAAATAATTTAAAAAAGTTCTGAAACAGTGACTCCTGCAGCAGAAAAGCTATTTAAAAAAAGGTTTTGAATATTGTTTGTAACAGTTTTCAAATTTTCTGAAATCGAAATTCAGTATACTTTACCGGGAGTAAATACATTTTGCAGATATTGCCAAAAGTGTACAGCAATGCATTTTAAAGATACTGGCGCTCTCTCTCTCTCTCTCTCTCTCTCTCTCTCTCTCTCTCTCTCTCTCTCTCTCTCTCTCTCTCTCTCTCTCTCTCTCTCTCTCTCTCTCTCTCTCTCTCTCTCTCTCTCTCTCTCTCTCTCTCTCTCTCTCTCTCTCTCTCTCTCTCTCTCTCTCTCTCTCTCTCTCTCTCTCTCTCTCTCTCTCTCTCTCTCTCTCTCTCTCTCTATTGTCTAATAGCGGTCAGAGAAAAGGTGGCCCATGGGAATATTAAAACCACGGCTCAAATGAGCAAAGCGGTTGCTGTGTTTTTACGCACAAGACGCTCGTGTGTGTGCGTAAGATTGCTACAGAAGGTTTATCTGTGAAAGAGAGTTATGTGGCGCCTTTGCCGTTGTAACAAAGGGGTTGATACTTTCAGTTGCTTTGGCGAGATATGGTAAAGTAATGAGTAAACCCATCCCTTTAGCGTGTAAAAATGAGAAAGTGTAGCGTGTAATGTCATCCAGGAGGCTAGTGTTTCTGACTTTAAACAACCCTGGGCTGACTGTAGACTATAGCAACTTTAACATCGATGCTATAAATCACGGTGTTCTTGCGAGTGTCTGAAATGGTTTATCTTTAGGTTTATGGCATTGCTTTATGTTTATGGTTTATGGCATGTCAGTGTGGGTCTTGTTAGGGCGTGTTGGCCATGGAGAAGGGGAAGCAGGTGTTAGGGCGTGGGAAGGTGGGGAAGGGCAGGCCGAGCCTAGGCCAGAGCAACAACCTCAACCTCAAACTGAACCTGAATCTCAACCTCAAACTGAACCACAACCTCAACCTCAACCTGAGCTTCAACCTCAACTTCAAACTGAACCTCAACCTCAACCTCAAACTGAACCTGAATCTCAACCTCAACCTGAACCACAACCTCAAACTCAACCTGAGTTTCAACCTCAACTTCAAACTGAACCTCAACCTCAATCTCAACCTCAAACTGAACCTGAATCTCAACCTCAACCTCAAACTGAACCTGAATCTCAACCTCAACCTCAAACTGAACCTGAATCTCAACCTCAACCTCAAACTGAACCTGAATCTCAATCTGAACCTGAACCACAACCACAACCTCAACCTCAACCACAACCACAACCTCAACCTCAACCTCAACCTCAAACTGAACCTGAATCTCAACCTGAACCTGAACCACAACCTCAACCTGACTCTCCAGCTCAGCCTGAGTGTGACCCGGCCTGTTTCACTGATGGAGCACGAGAGCAGACAGGGGGAAGGCTTGCCAGGAGCAGTTACCCAGCATGGGAAGGAAGTGGGAGCTAGCGTAGCTGGAGAACCAAAACCGTGCGACAAAAGCACACATGACAGTGGGAACGTAGCCAAAGGGGGGAATCAATCTGAAACCTCAGTTGGTGGGATCAGTTTTGTGCCAATTCTTGGGGAAAAGCAGGCTCATTTAAATACAAATGTGAAACATGAATGGCATTCTAAAATGTAGACAACATAAACACGCATCGTGAATGCAGAGAAGACGATTGTAGAAGATGTATTAGTCCATAAACATCCTGGGCCTATATCCGTGTTTGTTATTTTTTTATACGGTGTATGTGTATGTATAAGTCAATTTAAGTGTCAATATAAAATGACTCCCAACACTCATTCATTGATAATGCTGAACACGTTGGTCGCGCCAACGGCAATATGTGCCTTTGCATCTCCGTTTATTTCTTCGTTTATAAATTGCTGCTCTCCTCCGTTCCATAGTCAGCACAAAGAAATCTCTTGGACCCTCTCGGTACCATTTCCAAACATCTGTTACATCTGTTTAGAAATTGTATTTAGATGACCCGCACAATAGATTGTTCCATCCAGTTGTATTCACATTGATAATGGCTAATTGCGCAATCATGTTGTATTGTCTTGCCCCCTCCCCTCGCCCATTCTCACCCATTTGACTATTGTGAGTGAGTGTCCCATTTGCGTTAGAGACGCACCAACAGCCAACCGTCGTCATGGCTATAAGTGCAGTATTCAATTACTTTTCTGACGTAAGTACTAAATGCTACTTTCCCAACAGCAAAGTTATTTGAATTTTTAAATCACCTGAAAGCCGTCAAGGCGCTCCTAATGCTAAGGTTTGGATTGATGTAAGGTTTGGGTTTGAAGCTCAGGTAATCCCCGGATAGCCGCATCTCAGCTGTGCTCAGGACAAAGGGGAGGTTTGATAAGCCCAAATGCATGAGAACAACATTAAATAAAAACATTGTTCAGGTTGGGTCAGAACGGGACCAAGGCCTGGGACCAAAGTGCCTAGCACTGGAGAACAGCTGAGAAGCAGCAGATTCAGCTCGGCTTCAGGTGGGACAGGGGTACAGAATTACACCCTTGAGGGCTTTAGGTGGGACAGGGGTACAGAGTTACACCCCTGAGGGCTTTAGGTGGGACAGGGGTACAGAATTACACCCTTGAGGGCTTTAGGTGGGACAGGGGTACAGAATTACACCCCTGAGGGCTTTAGGTGGGACAGGGGTACAGAGTGACACCCTTGAGGGCTTTAGGTGGGACAGGGGTACAGAATTACACCCCTGAGGGCTTTAGGTGGGACAGGGGTACAGAATTACACCCCTGAGGGTTTTAGGTGGGACAGGGGTACAGAATTACACCCCTGATAGTTTAGGTGGGACAGGGGTATAGAGTGACACCCCTGGGGGCTTTAGGTGGGACAGGGGTACAGAATTACACCCCTGGGGGCTTTAGGTGGGACAGGGGTACAGAGTGAGGCGACTAGAGCTGAATGGACAAATCTCACACAGGATGGGCCACCCTGCCTCTCCACCCCAAAGCATGACAACACCCCCCCACCCTCCGCTATCTGCTGTCAACCACCCCTCCTCATCTGGCCCTTATCTGTCACCAGACCACATGCGTGAGAAATCAGTCGCAGCCTTGGCCAAAACCGACCAGCCAGGGGAAGAGAGCAGGCAGCAGTCTAGAGGGGGGGTGTGGGAGGGGAGGGGTGGGGTGGGGTGGGGGGGTGCTCATGCTTCCCGAGCCGTGAATCAGAGCCACAACAAAGCGCGGAGCGATGAGAGAGGGCACAGATGAGGCTGGGAGCATCGGCCCGTTCTCCCGCCCGCGTGACCTTCGACAGACGGGACACGTCCAGACACAGACTCCATCAAACCTGAGGATCCGAGCCCACACAGCAGCCGTTCCCCAGATTTAATTAAAACCACTGACCCCGGGTCAGCGCTGGGGGGAGGGTGTCCTGTTTGAAGGGACCCTCTGATGGCGATGCGCACAGACCTCAAGCCAAGCTCTGATTGCGCGCAACCCAGCTGCACCAGCTGCTCCCGGGGAGAGAGAGAGAGAGGGGGCCGTCTGCCACGCCGCTCGCGTGGGACGACCAATGGCTGGCCGCCAGCCGACCTCGCCCGCCCAATCAGGCGCCGCCTCTCCCACAGCGGCGGATAATCGCGGGCCGTCGTTGCGCGGTGAAAGCGATCGGCGCGCGACTTTGCCGCCTCTCTCAAGCCGACCTCAGCGGCCAGAACGGAGTTCAGTGTCTCAAATTGGAAGAAAAATTCTCGAAATTCTCGAAATTTAAAAGAACCTATGGTTTTATTTTAAGGTCGCAGTTGTTGTCCGCCGTAAGGCAGAAAACAGTAAATGTGTGCAGATTTTTCCGCCAAATTTTGGGATACATTGTACCTTCTATTGATTGAATTTTCTCTTACATAATGCTACTGGCTTTGCTTTTTTTCTGACTGCATGTTCTCTTCTCTGCCTCGGCCTCTGACTTGGGGGCACCTGCCCCGAGCCCTAGATCCTGCGAGAAGTGTGAGCTGCCCCCATCAACCCTCACCCCCACGCCAACCCCAGTTCCTGGATCTGGACCCTCTCGCGTGGTTTAGCCCCCCGCTGACTACCTAACTCAGGAGGGGCAAAGTCTTTCAGCCCTGAGCCACCTTGGACTGACCATGACATGGTATTTTTGGACATACCCTGTGCCAGCCAGAAGAGGATGGGCTCCCCCTTTTAGTCTGGTTCCTCCCAAGGTTTCTCCCTACCAAGGAGTTTTTCCTTGCCACTGTTGCCTTTAGGCTTGCTTTTGGGGGTCTAGGCCTGGTTTCCCCCTCTGTTAAGCGTTTTGTGACAATTCTATTGTGAAAAGCGTTATACAAATAAATTTGATTTGATTTGATTTGATTTCCCCCACCCCCGCCACGAGAGCCCGCTGCCTACAACTACGGGACCAGCCACCACCCAGGGACCGGCAGTGACAATGGTGACAAACCGGCTCCTTCGAGACGGAACACGCCGAGCCATCGCCTGTGAATCCGATACACACCCACAGGGAAGCTTTCTGTGCGTGCGGCGAGCTCTTGCCCCCCCAAATGTTCCACTCGTAGTGTTTCGGAGTAAGATCACCATTATTACGACTGGAAACCCATGAGTAGCACAGCCTCTTTGGACAGCATGCTTCATATTTGAGGCATAGTCTGTGGTCCTTTTAAAGTTAAAACTTTATGGGAACAACTTTTTCATTTCTATCTATTTTGAGCGAGAGCTATTGACAAAACTCGCTCCCGTCAACCGTTTCTTTTTCAAATGTATTTATTTTATATCGAGTGTTGACTTTCAGAAGGCCCTCCACCCCCTTCAGTGTGGTTTATCCTTTGCCAGGGCCCGAAATAAGCCAGCTGTGGTGGAAGCAACGGTCGATAGATAAGCTGGAAATCCTCTGGAGGTACGCGAGACCGCTTTGTTGAGAAGGTTGAAGGGGCAAACATATAAAAGCTGATTGATTCTCGGCCCGATGGAAGAGGCACATGCTGTTGCTTAGCGATGGATGGCAGGGTTCCATGCGCCCCGGGACTCCAGCCGCTGTGGCCTTCGCCATCACGTGACGGAACGCTGTGACGTCATCGCCCCACCCCGCCCCTGTTCCTCACCCGCATGTAGTCAAGGCGACGTGCGAAAGGACACGACACCCTTAAAGTCCCGTCATGCCAGCGGCCTCGGCCAACGGGAGAGCGCAGTTCAACGAGGGAAAAAGAAGGAAAAAAAATTGGCATCTCGTGAATTGAAATGTGACATGTTTGCTCCCTGTTTTGCGGTTTTTAAGATGAAATAACGGCTGCCGAAAACTGTTTTAAATAAACGAGGTGAATACGACAGTCGCTTTGCAGCGCATTGTGAAGGTAGCCTGTGTTGTTTCACGCAGTGTCCCAGAGCTCGTTGCGTAACATGTAATTTCTCTGTTTTTAAGTCGCCTGTGCAGTGTCTGTAACTACGCGCTCCTGCACACTGGTGCTGCTGCTGTTGTGCTTATTTATAGCGGACTCTCTCATTTACACACGGCTCCACTGGATGCATCACTAACTGTGGAATTCATTTTGTGCTAATATGGTGACTGCAAATAACAAATTAGGCG
The DNA here is from genome assembly GCA_029706075.1 of Aldrovandia affinis. NCBI lineage: Eukaryota > Metazoa > Chordata > Actinopteri > Notacanthiformes > Halosauridae > Aldrovandia > Aldrovandia affinis. The sequence goes on from JAINUG010000314.1 coordinate 780,001, forward strand.
GCTAGGTACCAGACAGTTTTATGCCCACTTAATGATGGATAAAGTTGATAAAGTGTCCTTTGTTTACGATGTTGATGTGAACTGTGGGTCACACTGTCACTGCTCTCTGGTAAATCAGCCTCAGTGATGTTGATGTGAGCTGTGGGCCACACTCTGACTGCTCTCTGCTAAATCAGCCTCAGTGATGTTGATGTGAGCTGTGGGCCACACTCTGACTGCTCTCTGGTAAATCAGCCTCAGTGATGTTGATGTGAACTGTGGGCCACACTGTCTCTGCTCTCTGCTAAATCAGCCTCAGTGATGTTGATGTGAGCTGTGGGCCACTCTGACTGCTCTCTGGTAAATCAGCCTCAGTGATGTTGATGTGAGCTGTGGGCCACACTCTGACTGCTCTCTGGTAAATCAGCCTCAGTGATGTTGATGTGAGCTGTGGGCCACACTCTGACTGCTCTCTGGTAAATCAGCCTCAGTGATGTTGATGTGAGCTGTGGGCCACACTCTGACTGCTCTCTGGTAAATCAGCCTCAGTGATGTTGATGTGAGCTGTGGGTCACTCTCACTGCTCTCTGGTAAATCAGCCTCAGTGATGTTGATGTGAGCTGTGGGTCTCTGCTCTCTGGTAAATCAGCCTCAGTGATGTTGATGTGAGCTGTGGGTCACTCTCACTGCTCTCTGGTAAATCAGCCTCAGTGATGTTGATGTGAGCTGTGGGCCACACTCTGACTGCTCTCTGGTAAATCAGCCTCAGTGATGTTGATGTGAGCTGTGGGTCACACTCTGACTGCTCTCTGCTAAATCAGCCTCAGTGATGTTGATGTGAGCTGTGGGCCACACTCTCACTGCTCTCTGGTAAATCAGCCTCAGTGATGTTGATGTGAGCTGTGGGCCACACTCTGACTGCTCTCTGGTAAATCAGCCTCAGTGATGTTGATGTGAGCTGTGGGTCTCTGTTCTCTGGTAAATCAGCCTCAGTGATGTTGATGTGAGCTGTGGGTCACTCTGACTGGTCTGTTCTGTTCTCTCCCAGTATCCCAGGCTCGGCGGTGTGTGCCTTTGACATGCAGCAGCTGGCCCGCGTCTTTGAGGGGAGGTTCAAGGAGCAGAAGTCCCCGGAGTCCATCTGGACCCCCGTGCCTGACGAGCTCGTCCCCAAACCCAGGTACACAGAACCCAGACGGTCCTGACATCCTGTCACTCTAATGACTCTGACTCAGCAGTAATGAGTCTGATTCAGCTCTAATGACTCTGACTGACTCAGCAGTAATGAGTCTGATTCAGCTCTAATGACTCTGACTGATTCAGCTCTAATGACTCTGACTGACTCAGCAGTAATGAGTCTGATTCAGCTCTAATGACTCTGACTGACTCAGCAGTAATGAGTCTGATTCAGCTCTAATGACTCAGCTCCTGACTGACTCTGAGTCTGATTCAGCTCTAATGATTCTGACTCTGACTCAGCTCCAATGACTCTGACTCAGCTCCAATGACTCTGACTCAGCAGTAATGAGTCTGACTCAGCTCTAATGACTCTGACTGATTCAGCTCTAATGACTCTGACTGACTCAGCAGTAATGAGTCTGATTCAGCTCTAATGACTCTGACTGACTCAGCTCTAATGACTCTGACTGACTCAGCAGTAATGAGTCTGATTCAGCTCTAATGATTCTGACTCTGACTCAGCTCTAATGACTCTGACATAATGACTCTGACTCAGCAGTAATGACTCTGACTCAGCTCTAATGACTCTGACTCAGCAGTAATGACTCTGATTCAGCAGTAATGACTCTGACTCAGCAGTAATGACTCTGATTCAGCAGTAATGACTCTGACTCAGCTCTAATGACTCTGATTCAGCTCTAATGACTCTGACTCAGCTCTAATGACTCTGATTAATCTCTAATGACTCGGACTCAGCTCCAATGACTCTGACTCAGCTCTAATGACTCTGATTCATTCAGCAGTAATGAGTCTGACTGACTCAGCTCTAATGACTCTGACTGACTCAGCAGTAATGAGTCTGATTCATCTCTAATGACTCGGACTCAGCAGTAATGACTCTGACTCAGCTCTAATGACTCTGACTCAGCTCTCATGACTCTGACTGACTCAGCAGTAATGACTCTGACTCAGCTCGAAAGACTCTTTTTCCTGTCCTCAGGCCAGGTGCCTGTGCCATTCAGGGCTCCAGGTTCAACTCCTCCAACGTGTTCCCTGATGAGGTGCTGAACTTTGTGAAGACGCACCCGCTGATGGATGAGGCTGTTCCTTCGTTAGGGCAGAGGCCGTGGATAGTGAAGACCATGGTCAGGTGAGGCTCGCTGGGCAGCCAGCACGGAGCTCATACACACCCAGCACAAGGGACAACGCAGGGGGAACCTTTGAGTAGTTGTTTAGGTGCACCTGGAGAGTAAATGTGGCGTGTGCGTGTGTCTATGCTTGTACATGTGTGTGTGTGTGTGTGTGTCTATGCTTGTACACGTGTGTGTGTGTGTGTGTGTGTGTGTGTGTGTGCTTGCATGCATATGTGTGTGTGTGCGTGTGTATAGACAGTGAGACAGAGCCTTGCTGTGACTCATCTCTCTCTCTCCCCCTCCCTCCCTCTCTCCCTCTCTCTCTCTCTCTCTCTCTCTCAGGTACCAGTTGAATAAGATGGTGGTGGACGCCGAGGCCGGGCCGCACATGAACCAGACCGTCCTCTTCCTGGGCTCCACCAAAGGCACCATCCTCAAGTTCCTCATGGTCTCCGCCCGAGACCGTGACCGCACCGTAACCAGCGGCAGCGTCTTCCTGGAGGAGCTGGACGGTTACAACAGCGACAGGTGAGTCCTGCGCCCTCAGGGACGAGCTCTTTCACCGGCACTGCTCCTCCGACCCGCGCTGGGAAACAGAACCGGGCTTTCAGGCCCCGGGCCGAAGGATCGTCACGAGTTATCGTCCTTCACTCAGGGCCATGACCTGCAGATTAGAGGGCGCTGATTAACCGTGGTCGCTGATGGCCTTTTCTGGGCCTGTTGCCATTTAAAGCGTGTCTCGTCCGTTCCTCCGCCTCCCCTTCGCTCACGATGCTCCACTGGGCAGGTTCAGAATTGAAAGTTGCCCTCTGGGCGGCGGATAGCTTAGCGGTCTAATGCACTGTATTTTTGCTGGTCCGATATGGTGTGCGCTGCCTGTCAGGGACACGGTTTGAAACCCGTCTCTACCAGATTGGCCCTGGTCGTCAGCCCTGATTGGGGGCGGCGTTTGGCTGTCCGCCCCAGGGGAGGGGGAGGGTGAGCCGGCTCGAGTCCGCTGTGAAGCACGTCGGGAGTCTCCAGAACGTGGGGGGGTGAATTCCGTCTCGAAGGAAGCGGAGTTCGCTGCCCTTGGAGAATTTGCTTGCCTCGTAGAGACGAGCGGCGGACCCGTGTAGGGAGGGTAATTCAAAATAAATAGAGGGTGTAATTGGCCACTAAATTGGGAGAAAAACGGGAAAAAGTCGGAAACAAATTTAAAAATGAAAAGAAAGTTATCCTCAAAGTTTTGAGGTCACAAGTTTCCAGCTGTCTGAGTAGGCTGGGCCCGGTCGCCAAACGAACCCTCTGTGATGTCACTGGATCCCCGAATGGGTGCCTTTCATCTCCCAGGAATCGATACATGTGCTGATGTGGCCCATGAACATATTGCAGATTACATCATTCATGCCACAACACAGTACTGCCTCCAAGTTTGAAAAGGCAGTGGAGCGGAACATGAGAAACCGGAAAAGCAGGAAATTAAGCCGATTCCGAGCGGGCCTAGCGCTCACGCCTCCGTTAAACGCATTGTGAAAAAAGGGATTCGGTAGATGCCTGAGGGACGTGTGGATCAATAAGGCGCTGTGGAAGTTTGCTTTCATTTTGAGAGCAAACTTTACTGAGTGGCCGCACTTCTAGCCATTTCAGTGCTGACCCGTCACTTTTATATTGGATCACAAATCCCCCGTCACACTTGAGACCGGCCACTGCACCGCTCCCTTCTCTTTTCACATGAATTAATCACCTCAGACCGACGGAGGTGTCTGAAGAAATATACACTTCATTTAGTCCTCACCGTTCTTCACTCTGTTCAGAAATAGATTCTGCATGTACAGCAATTGCATTGACAGGTAGAACATTGATGGACAGACAGACAGACAGACAGACAGACAGACAGATAGACAGATGGATAATAATAATACGTTTATTTATAGAATTAGAATTAGAATTAGAATTATTTATTGGCCAAGTACGATGTGCAAGGAATTTGCCTTAGTGCAAGGGTGTCAACATACAACCAAAACAATAACAAGAGCTTAGAAAAAAATAAAAATAAATAGTGTAATAAAAATACAATACAATACAATACAATATCATATAATACAATACAATACAGTACATAGCTAATACAAATACAAATACAAATATACAAATACAGTACAGATGATGGTTATGTACGCAATTTTAATCCCTGTATGTCGTGTATATACAGTGATTGACAATAAAGCTGACTTTGACTTGACTTGACTTGACACAGTTAAGGTGCAAGAGTGTGCAAAAGGGCAGAGTAGAAGTCACCTATATATAGAAGTCAGTAGAGAGCACCTTTCTGGCTATGTCCACAAGGTGCTGCTGACAAAAGACAGTGAAATAGCAGAGAACAAAGGACAATAAAAGCAAAACATAACAATGGATACTAAGTATACAAATATAAAAGTAAAACAAGTCAAAATTAACAATCAATACAATAAAGTCATACATTGGGGGAAGCCAATCTGTAAAAATGTGTTTTGAGATTAGATTTAAAAGCTGAGACTGATTCAGTGGAAGAGGGAGGCTATTGCAGAGTCTAGGAGCAAACACAGCGAAGGCACGATCACCCCTTGATTTTAACTTGGACTCTGGAACTGCCAGAAATCCTTGACCTGAGGCCATGAGCGGCCTTGTTGTGGTTTATGGGACCACAATATATAGCGCTAGATAGATAGATAGACAGATGGAAAGAGG
>JAINUG010000314.1:792500-797500 GCA_029706075.1 Aldrovandia affinis
GAAGGGGCGTCGAGGGGGGAGAAATCTCGTCCGGAACAGTCTGCACGCTCGCGCAGCTGGCGACCGCCGCACCAGTTCTGGGACAGCCCTCTCGGGAGGGGAAGAAGAGACGAGAAATTAAACTGTTAGTTCTAGTTCCCAGTTTGCGAGCGAGCTGAAAGAAGCACCAGCGCGCAGGGCCGCTGTGTTTACGCGCTGGGGCAGAAACGGCACAGCCCAGCCTCACAGGAGGAACGCGACTGTCCTGCCGCCGGGACAGAGAGAGAGAGAGAGAGAGAGGACAAAAACATACACTTTTTAAAAAAAGAAGCGGGGCTTCTTTGTAAGTGTTTACAGAGCTGCTCTCTCCAGCGCTCACTGAAAGCCTGGATGCCTCATGTCATCACACAGATGCCCCCTCACCCCCCAGGGAAGAGTGAGACTCCCTCTCCCACACTCTGTTCACACACTCCCTGACCACAGAGAGAGAGAGAGAGAGAGAGAGAAATGGAGAAACAGACAGACAGACAGACAAAGAGAGAGAGATAGACCGACATGGAGAGAGATGGAGAGCGCGAGAGAGAAGGACAGACACAGGCAGAAAGGCTGACAGAGACAGAGAGAGTAAAGGAGAGAGAGAGTGAGAGAGCGAGAGAGAAGGAGAGACCGACAGCGAGAGAGAGATGGAGAGAGCGAGAGAGAAGGAGAGACAGAGAAGGAGAGACAGAGAGAGAGATGGAGAGACAGAGCCCCCCCCCCACTCTCCCCTGCCTGCTTGTTACAGCTTTAACTGCTCCGGTTATCAGAGAGAGAGAGAGAGAGAGAGAGAACTGCAACCCGGTCACAGAGGATATGACACGGTTCACTTACAGTCGGAGGGCACCCTTGCGGGAGGGGGTGGGGTTGTGGGGGCGGTCAGGACCGGGTCAGTCCCTGCGGGCGTGTGGAGGAGGAGAGCGGTGGAGCGTGGAGTCCTGTGGAACGCTGGATCAGAATCTCAGGAGAGGCAGCCAGAGGTCCCCTGAAGGAGGAGCTGTTTCTCCCGCTCCCTCAGGGTGGGGGGGGGGGGTCAACGCCAATCAAGTACCTGGCAGGGGGTGGGGCAGGAGCAGGATGGGGGCTGGGCTGGGTCATGTAGTATAATGGTTGTAACTCAGGTTGCTGGTTCAATTCCCAGGTGGGACACATCTGCCGTTGTACCCTTGAGCAAGGTACTTAACCTGAATTGCTTCAGTAAAATATCCAGCTGTATAAATGGATTGTAAAAAACTGTAAGTCGCTCTGGATAAGAGCGTCTGCTAAATGCTAAAATGTAAAAAATGTAATGTAATGGGTGAAACCCAGATGGGCTGATACATCAGTGGTGAGAGGGGGATGCAGAACCAGGTCAGAAGCCACTGGTTCAGGCTGTGGTCCGATCTCCAGCAGTGTCCCATTAGTCCCCGGTGAGCCGAGACGTCCCGTTCACCTCGAAGAGGGTGTTACCCACATTACCCAGCGTTCCTCAAATCTGGCCCCACAAATCCAAATCCGGTCCTGGCTTTCCTTTTCTCTCAGGTAGTCAATTGAACAATTAATGCAACTGATTGGCCAGAGCGTCTTCACACCTGTCTCCCCAGGTAAAGGGAGGGGTGTAAAAACAGCCGATGTGATTTGAGGGACTCCTGCCCTGTCGTGTGGCTCTCCTGTCTCCCCCGGCGCCCAGTGCCTGCTCTGATTATCTGCGAGGGAGATTGCGTCTGGTTGAGCAGGCGGGCCCAGGAGAGATGGCTCCGCTCTGTGAGGAATTGGGGCCCGTTCCCCCGGCCAGCAGGCTGTTCCTCAGCAGATGGATCTCTCAGATTAAACTCGGCGCATAAAACACGGGGGCGACGCTCCGGCCGAGCTGCAGAACGAGCGCCTTCGCCGTCTCCCAACTCGCTCGCTCTCTCGCTCGCTCGCGCCAGATCTCATCACGGCGAGGCGAGGCGAGGTGGGGCGATAACTTCGGCGGTGATTTGTCTTACGCCCCTTATCCAGCGCTAGGTCACTCGCAGCACGTTTGTTGTTTGTGGGTTGTGGGGAAGGTTCTCCTTTTTTTCTCATTTGTACTGTTGGACGTTTTCTAAAGCAGTTCAGGATATGCGTCTTGTTCCAGTGCCCCGTGCCGGCCGCGGATTCGAACCCGCGACCTTCCGGCAAAGTCGGTTTTGCCCTGGCAACCGTCCGTCCCCCCCCCCCCGGCAGCCGCCCCGCCCTTACTGTAAGCGCACAGGGCTGTCAGCCCAAATGAACAGCGGTCACGCTGCCTGGGAGCGCTCCCTCCCGCCAGTGACGGACCCGCGGATCTTTATGTCGCCGGCTCGTGAGGATGGATCACGTTCCGGGAGCGGGAGCCGGGGTTTTCCCCCCCGAGGGAATCGTCCCATTAATGAGATGCTGAGTGTCAGGCCCGTGACATCATCACCCCCCTCCCCCCTTCCCCTACACCCCCGCCAGTGTTCATTATCAGGCCAAAACCCGCGCGGCGGCTCTGTCTCGCCTCAGCGAGGGGAACGTCTCACCGCCGTCTCACCGCCGGCTCCACGTCCCCCCCTCGGTCACCACAGGGAGGAGGAGAAGAGCGGAGGAGCAGCAGGAGAGGAAAAGAAAAGAGCCCATTTTCCCTTTTTGACGCACGCCCGCCTTTTTTTATTCTTTTTTATTATGGAAAGCAATTTATTCCGCCGCCACGCAATCTCCCGAAAGTGTCCCCTTCCAGCTGTTGAATTAGCCGGATTTGATGTAGCTGAAAACCCGGGCGACAGTCGCAGCCCTTATCTCCGGCCGCGGGGGTGGGAGGGGGTCGGCGAGGGGGAGGTGGGGGGGAGGGGGTGCGGTTGACACGACGGTGGAAAGCAGCGTTGGCAGGAACCCGACGGCACTTTGGAGAGGATCTGAGCTGGCAAATTGAGTATGTAAAGAGAGGAGCGTAGGGGGGATGTAAATGGACCCTGACGACCGTCATCTTCCCCACCTCTCTGCTCTCATTACCTGCAGCTTACACCTCATTACGGGGCCTCAGACCTCAGCCAGCACCACACGTCCCGCCATCGCCAACCCTGCTCGCGTGTTCCTGTTCTGCGTTCACCTTCAAACCCCCTCCCCGTCTCTAACCATTAAACCTGCACCCTCAAAGCTACTTTAGAAAGTTAAAAAAAACAAATTATAATAATGATGCAGTTTGGATTTTTTAAAAAGAGTTTTGGAAGATATGTGAATGCACAGTATTGATTTAAGTTGCCCCGTGGGTTTCATTGTGTGGTACAGCACTCCCTCTCACTTCTAATCATTGTTGTCCCTTCTCAAAGCGTTTGGCTTTTGGGGCATGCCCCCTGGTTACAGTGTGCTGATGGGGGTACATTTGGCACACCGCCTGGTCAAGGCTTACTGATTGAGGCTGAGCAGGAGAGGAATCTGGTCCAGTGTAGCTGGGCCTGAGAGAGAGAGAGAGAGAGAGAGATGGAGAAAAGAGATGGAGAGAGAGAAAGAAAGAGAGAGATGGAGAAAGAGAGGGAGAGAGATGGAGAGAGAGAGAGAGATGGAGAGAGAGAGAGAGAGAGAGAGATGGAGAAAGAGAGAGAGAGAGAGAGAGAGAGAGAGAGAGAGATGGAGAGATGGAGAGAGAGAGAGAGAGAAATGTAAATAAATACAATTAAAAGAAGATGAAAAAAACGATGAATGATCAGTCTTGCTGGGAGAGGGACCCACAGCGTGCCATAGCCTGAGGGACAGTGAGCAGGAAACCACCGTATCACACAAATCTGTTTCTATTAGTGCTACTTATGATTTATTATTGTAGCCGTAATTACTGTTTTAATTTAATTGTTCATTAATACTCCCCACCCCGCGCTCATTATTACAATTTTCTTTTATTGTTATAACTTGTATGCTTTGGCAATACGATGTCTTGTGCTTGTCATGCCAATAATGCAGATTTACATTTGAGAGAGAGAGAGAAAGAGAGAGATGGAGAAAGAGAGGGAGAGGGAGAGGGAGAGAGAGAGAGATGGAGAAAGAGAGGGAGAGATGGAGAGAGAGAGAGAGAGCGAAAGAGAGAGAGATGGAGATGGAGAGAGATGGAGAGAAAAGAGAGGGAGAGAGAGAGAGAGTTGGAGAGAGAGATGGAGAGAGAGAGATTGGGGAAGAGAGCCAGGGGAATGTTTCAGTCCAGAGAGCCAGAGCCCAAGTCTGAACTAAGATAATGAGGAGAACCACTGAACCATGGACACTCACTCACACACACACACACACACGCACACGCTTACACCCACACACACACACACACGCTCACACACACACATGCTCACACACACACACACGCGCACACACTTACACACACAGGCACGCACACACACACGCTTACACACACATGTACGCACACACTCACACACACACACACACACACACACACACACTCACACACGCTCATACACACATGTACGCACACACGTATGCACATACACATGGACATACAAACACACACACACACACATGCACGCACATGGAGAGAGAGAGAGAGATGGAGAGAGAGGGAGATACACACATACACACACACATACACACACACACGCACACACACACATACGCACACACACACACATATGCATGCACACACACACACATGTACGCACACACACACATGCATGCACACACACACATGGCAGGTCTCAAACATGTTCTGTTCTGTATCTGCTGTAACGAGAAGTACGTTTCTATGGAGAGGAAGATGTTTCACAAGCCCCCCGATTCCAGCAGTACTCGTGTGAATTAAGAGAGCAGATGTCTATAACCTTTGTGCATATCTGGGCCTTTGTACCTTTCCTCTTGTGGTGGACCCAAATAAAGAACTCAAATGTGTTTTTCTAGACACACACGCTCAGCGTTCTGTTTTGGGAGAAAGTGAGCACATTAGCTGCAGGTGCGACCAATGCAGGGCAGACCCCCTCTGTACCTTTACCCCCAGCGTGGCTAATTACCCCCCCCACGCGCTCTCTCCCGGT
>JAINUG010000314.1:800000-835000 GCA_029706075.1 Aldrovandia affinis
CCCCACCCTCGCTGATGGATTCATTATAAGTTGTTTACTTTGCTTTAAATTACTTATTTAAATCGCCTTTTAAGAATTAATATTAAAACACTGACAAATGCCACGCCGCAAAGTGTACTGCATTTAACGTTTGTGAAAGTTGTTTTGAACATTGAGCTTCAAACGGGTAAGGCCTCCTTTAAACTCTAATCTGAAATGAAACAGGCTATGTTATGTTAACATTTGAAACGGATGGAGACGATCAAAGCTTTTTGATCACTTAGTTGACTTTAAAAAAAAAAGAATATATATATATATATATATAGTATATACTGTGTATACGTATACTGTATATTAGGGCTGTAACACAAAACTCATGGTTCAGTACGTACCTTGGTTTTTAAGTCACGGTGCGGTACGTTTTTGGTACAGCGGGGAAAAAGAAATGCAAAACATTAAATTGCTTTTCATTTATTATGAACTTTGTAAACAGTGGCTAATTGGCCATAATTTACTGAATAAACGGAAAAAAGTCTGTAAATACTGCTGCTACCACACACACAAAAGGTTCTGCACGTGCGTTCATGGTTAAAGCAAGATTGCATTAGTTCTGTTCACAGCGCGTACCGAACTGAAAGTCCTGTACCGAACGGTTTGGTACAAATACTTGTACCCTTACTTGTACCCCTAATATATATATATATATGACTCATATTGTAGACAATCAGGTTGGGGGCCCCTGGGTGGAGCAACAGTAAAGGCACTCACCCAGAGTGTGTGGTTCTGTGTGGCTCAGTTGGTAGAGCACAGCGTTGGTAACACTTCGGTTGTGGGTTCAATTCCCACTGGGATCACATATACTGAAAAAATGTATACATTCACTGTAAGTCGCTTTGGATAAAAGCGTCTCTAAATGGCATATAATATAATATAATAAGGTTGCCCACTGCAGTCTTGGATTGAGCCCCAGCTGAGCCAGCCCGACTCCGACCAGCTGTCCCGTTCAGGGCATGGGAGGAGGGCTCTGTGTGAACCAGAGTTAGGGTCGACGGCTTGGTGAGTTCTGTCTCGGAGGAAGCGGTTTGGTGCCTTTGTCACTGCCAGTCCCAGAGCTATGGCAGCGAGCTCACAGTACGAGGGGGGGGGGGTAGTTAAGATGAAAAGAGGGTACAATTGGCTACTAAATCGGGAGGAAAATGGGGAAAAATCCCAAACAGTTTTGCCAGGCCTCCCGCATGGCCCAGTGGTTACAACGTTCAATGCTGGCCACGGAGACCGGGGTTCAATTCCCCGTCTCGCCAGAGTCGGCTCTGGCCAGGAGTGCCACCAGGGGCGGCGATTGGCTGTCCGCCCCAGGGAGGGGGGAGGGAACCCGACATGACGTTCGCTGCGCATAAGAGTGGCCCTGTAGTACCGGGTTATGGTCGACGGCTTGGCGAGTGCCATCTCGGAAGAGGCGTCAGGTCGCCTTCATCACTACCGGTCGCAGGACTACAGCAGCGAAATCACATTACTAGGGCGGGGGATTGACATAGAAATAGCGGGTCTAATTGGCTCCCAAATTGGGATAAAAATGGGATAAAAATCAGAAACAAAAATTATATTGAAAAAAAACAGTTTTGCTACACAACAAGAGAGGGTGTGACTCCGGGAAGACGGACAGACAGTGGGGCGGTGACAGCAGTCCTGGCATAGCAGACACGATTGTCCACACTGGAATGCGTCAGTGTTTTTGTTGTCTTCCCAGCGAATATCGCGCGTCGGCGTTGAAGCCAGGAGAATGATTGCTGTCGAAAAACAAACGTATTATCCCTCTATTAGCTGGACGGCTGTTGCTTTGCCAGCGGCTGCAGCTGCAGTTCCATCACCGCGTAGAGACGCTCATCAAAGTCCTTTCATCGCACCGAAGCAAATTAGAGGTCCGCCATTTTTTTTTCAAGGCCCGGAAGGTTAACCGACAGATGTTTCGCAGAAAGGGCCTTGATTCTGTGACACAACGTTGGGCAGGATTAAACGCAGCCATGTGTGGCCAATATCCGGAGCTGGGAGCTCTTCTTCTTTTATTGCGAGTGGATGAAAGTGACCTGTTGGGCAGACGCCAGGATTAATGCGGTGAGGTCATCCGTCTGCCCAGACTCCAGGAGGAGGGGCGCTGAACGGCCCGGCGCAATATAACTGCGCTTGTTGTTGTTGGACACCGGCAATGAATTTAACGAAACGACAACAAAAAAACAACACTGTAAAAAGAAAAGACAATGCTGCGGTCTCGCTTCAGGCCGGTCGTAGAAACAGACGTTTGTTACGCCACACGACTCAATGGGGCAATAATTTAAAAAATGAGTTCTCAAAGTAAACACAGACGTTTTAATCGCTCCCATCGCTATGTTTTCATACATATTTAATTAAAGGATATTCCAGCTTCTATACGGCGTGTACGGACGCAGACAGCAGTGCAGTAGACGGAAGATTGGAAAGGGAACAAAGGCTTTTACGCGTCGCATCTGAATACAGAGCACAGTTTCAATCGAAGCGGTTGTCCTACAGCAAATAATTTAATAAACGGTAATGGGTTTTGTTTTTTTCTGTTGCAAAAAATATTATGAACAGGGTCCATAATGGTACAGCTCTTCCCCCCTCAAATAAAATAAAAAAGTAGTTATCCTTATGGACGAATGAGTGGACATCAGAGAGAGTGAGTAGAGAGAGAGAGAGAGAGAGACAGAGAGAGAGAGGGAGAGAGAGAGACAGAGAGAGAGAGAGAGAGAGAGAGAGAGAGGGAGAGAGAGAGAGAGAGAGAGAGAGACAGAGAGAGAGAGAGACAGAGAGAGAGAGGGAGAGAGAGAGAGAGAGAGAGAGAGAGAGAGAGAGAGAGAGAGAGAGAGAGAGAGAGAGAGAGAGAGAGAGAGAGACAGAGAGAGAGAGAGAGACAGAGAGAGAGAGAGAGAGACAGAGAGAGAGAGAGAGAGAGAGACAGAGAGAGAGAGAGAGAGAGACAGAGAGAGACAGACAGAGAGACAGAGAGAGAGAGAGAGAGAGAGAGAGAGAGAGAGAGAGAGAGGGAGAGAGAGAGAGAGAGAGAGAGAGAGAGAGAGAGAGAGAGAGAGAGAGGGAGAGAGGTCGTGGTGAGAAATGCTTGCTGTGTTTGTTTTTAGCCGCCATGGCCTCACTTCCTGTTTTGGCCTCTCTCTTGTTGTCGTGTGTTTGCTGCCCCGGCCGCGGATGGGGCCTGCGGTTCTGTTGACGTTGGGCCCCGGACCCCGGGGCCTTGTCTCCTGAAGGCTTCTTGACGAGCCTTTCATGCCGTTCTCGCAGAACTCCATTCTCCTCACTTTTTCTTCCATCAAAGAAAAAACGAATCAAAATGCATTGGTCACAGCTTCCTGTTGAAACAGTCTTGTTGCTTTTTTTTTTTTTTTTTAACAACAAGACTCTCATAACTGTGGATAAGAATGTTATGTTTTCCCAAGGTAAACTATAAAAAGGCAGGACAGATTGGGTGGAAAACTGGAAATAATTATTAGGGAAGGGGGGGGGGGGATGAGAATTGGGAACCAAGAGGATGTAGCACAGTGTGTAAATTGGGTCGTTTAGTCTCAGCCGGACTAAGACTTTTTTGGAGTGCGTACGTTTATCGTGTGACAGTGAGGATCGCCCACCCTTTCCGAGAGTGACATCGTTCTCTGAGCTCGTCCCTTCGGGGGGGCGAGGGCCTTCACTCGCTCTGCGTCAAGTCAGGACCTCGAGGTCAGAAGCGAGCGGAAGGTTCTGTTAAGGGCAGTGCCTGGCTCGAGTCTGGAGCACGCCCGCTCACACTGAGGTGACGGAGGGATCAGCTGCTCGTCACACCTGAGTGTTCCCTCTAAGCCTCTGTTCCGTCTACAGTACACTACGTGGAAAAGCACTCTAACTTCGACAAGGACATTTACACAGTAGTGTCTCTCTCCCCCTCCCCAGTGCAACTCTGTGGTGAGGATAAATCCTCTCTCTGTGCTTAAAACAGAGGAGGGCTGGTGGCAGACTTCAAAGGAACGCCAAAAATCACTCCTGCTTTGTTTCGCATGGACAAAAAATCAAAGGCAGCGATGAAGCTGAATGCCGGCGAATGCTCGAGCGGTATGTGAAGTGCGTTTCTCCTCTGCGCGTTTAAAAGCAGCTGAAGCTGAGCCAAGGCTGAAGCTGACATTGTTTCCTGAGAGGAAAGCCCTGGTGTGCGTTCAGGAGGGATTGTGTGTCAGGAACATGGTTATTAGAGTCATTACAACTTAGGGGGGGGATTGCTCCCACTTTGTTTAAGGGGGGCAATTAGTCGCTGCACAGACAGGACAGCCCCACACATGGGGGAGTCGCTCCGGAGAGGGCAAATTTGAGGAGCGGAAGCAAAAGTGCATCTTGTAAAAAAGGAGGAGGGAGGGATTTGAGCCAGCAATCAGCCTGTGCGTGTGGCATGGCCACACCTGGCTGGAATGCGTGTGTGTGTGAAACGCATTGAATCTAGATGCTGGTGAAAGTAGATTTTAAACTCGTGCATACCCGTGACAACTGTCAACAAGACGTGCACTCATACGAAAGAAGAAGTTCGTTCTGAATACTGGTGAAAATGGAAAGTTTTGAAGTGTTTCAAATGATTATTTGAGCCGGATCATGTGTCTAACGCTGCCTGTTTGTGTGTGTGTGTGTGTGTGTGTGTGTGTGTGTGTGTGTGTGTGTGCGTGTGTGTGTGTGCTCTCTCTCTCCTCCCACTCCAGGGCTCCTGCAGGAGAGCTTCGTGGAGGAGCCGGAGGGCCTGGTCACCATCAACCTGCTGGTGGCGGCCGCCGTGTCCGCCTTCACCACCGGGGCGGCGCTCTCGGGCCTGATGGTGTGCTGGATCATGGGCCACCGGCACCGGCGTCGCTCCCGGGGGGGCGCCGTCGGGCGCTCGGGCGGCGGGTCCGGGGGCCGGCGCAGCAAAGGCGAGAAGGAGCAGCAGGGCATGCTGGGCCAGGGCGGGGCCGGCTCGGTGCTCAGCGTGTCGCGGCACGGTGGCGGCGGGGTGGGGGGCGAGAGGCCGCGCTCGCAGACCGACGCCCTGTTCGTGATGCCCAACGGCTGGGCCAAGGCCGCCGACCTGGACCTGGACCCCGGGCTGCTGCCCACCCCCGAGC
Source organism: Aldrovandia affinis (assembly GCA_029706075.1). NCBI lineage: Eukaryota > Metazoa > Chordata > Actinopteri > Notacanthiformes > Halosauridae > Aldrovandia > Aldrovandia affinis. The sequence goes on from JAINUG010000314.1 coordinate 805,124, forward strand.
AGACGCCCCTGCAGAAGAAGAGGCCCCCGCCGGGGGGCCTGCGGCTCTCCGAGTCGGGCTGGGACCAGAGCCAGACCTTCCTGGGGCCCACACACTCGTCCTCCTCCTCCTCCATCTACCTGAGCTCCAAGCTGCTGCAGGGCGTGGGCGTGGGGGGGGGCGGCGGGGGCGTGGCTCGGCGGGACGAGCCCCCCAGGGAGCACGGCGGCGGCGGTGGCGAGCGGCAGCACTACCTGGCGTTGTCACGGCAGCAGCAGCGGGAGCAGCAGCAGCAGGTGGTTGGTCGGCCGGGCGCGGCCCTGCGGAACTCGGCGGGCGAGTACGCCTACCCGGCCACGCCCCAGGACACGCCCGACCGCCGGAGGGTGGTGTCGGCGCCCAGCACGCACCTGGACTACGGCGACGCCCTGCGCTGGGCCCACGACGGCTTCGGCTACGGGGGCCACGCCCACACCCACGGAGGCCACGCCCACAGCGGCCACGCCCTGCCGCCCGGGCACCACCACTACCCCCCCGCCTCGGCGCTGGCTCGGGCGGGGCTCCACGCCCCCCGCGGCCTCGCCGACCTGGCCAACCTGGGACACCTGCTCAGCAAGGCGGCCAGCGAGCGGACTCCGGCCAGCCAATGAGGGCGTCTGTGCTGTGCTGTGCCGGGCCAGCCAATGAGGGCGTCCGTGCTGTGTAAGGAGGATAGCCACTCCCCCCTCTCTCTCTTTCTCCCCCCCCCCCCCCCACCCCCCTCCCCAGTCCTGACTCCCATATTTCCCTACGGCAACTAGGAAAGCCCGCCAAAATGTGCCATCTCTCTCCCCTCCCTCACTGCACACTGCGCTGTGACGTCTCATCAGACTGCTGAGGGGGGGGTGACTGTGCCCCCTGCCCCTCCTCTCACCCCTCCTCCCACCCCCACCAGTGTGTGTGGAAGGTTATAGAAGACGAGGGGACTGAGACGAAACGGGAGAGCTGCTTCACTGACGATCCTCAATGGAGACAAACGTCCTCCTGCCAGCCTGGCGTTGGGGCGGGAGGTGTGCTCCTGCTCTCTGCCCCTGGGTCCTGCAGACCGTCCCCTGCCTGTCCGGGGGGGGGGAGGGGGGGACGGGGGGCACAAGCAGATTTGAGCATAAATAAATAAAAATAAAAAATGAAACCACATTCCGCCGGTGTGCAGTGGAGAGTGGAGGCGTCGGGGACATCGATCCCGGCAGAGTTACGGCCGCGCGCGGACACTGCACCTGATTCCCTGTCTCACGGCAAAGATGGGAAAACAATTTACGGCGATCGCCGGCGTTTCTTAAAGAGGAAGAGCTCTGTGAAATGTCAGCACATTACCCCCCCTCCCTCCCTCCCCTCCCTCCCCGGGGGGGTCGTGTCTTCAGGAGCGATGAGGCTCTCCTTTAATGGCCCGTCGTTCCCCCGCCGAGGAGAGAGAGAGCCAAACGGCCACAGCCGTGCGTGACGTCAGTGCCCCCTTCTGGACGACGGCGGAGCGGGTGGGGGAGCGCAGGAGAGGCGCGGCAGTGCTACAGGAGCCGACCAATCACAGACGTGCGCTTGTCTTTTTTTTTTTTTTTTTTGCACCCTCCCACCGACGGAACGTTGGCGCGCCGTGTTCTCCGGCGAACGTTCCGGAGCATTCGCGCTCCCGTGTTCCGGAACCCTCCGCGTCGCGCGTTCCCAACGTTCCGCATTCCATCCTGACTCACGGGAGGAGGGACTAAGGGAAAAGTGTGTTGGTGGGAGGCCGAACGGGATGTGACACGGGTTCGACAGGAGGGGGGCCCTGTGCTGTGGGAGGGGGGTTGTGTGTGTGTGAATTAGCCCCCGTGTGTGTGTGTGTGTGTGTGTGTGTCAAACGAGGACTTGGTAAACTGATCACAGACTCACTGTGAGGTGAGCTGTGCAGCAATGCAGTCTTCTCAGCACCGGGGCCATTTTTAGCAAGGAGAACCATCTCCCCCACCTGTGGTCTTCACCTATCACTCTGAACACTTCACACAAATGCACATGAGCACACGCACACGCACACACACACACGCACACACACACACACACACACACACACACACACACACACACACACACACAGACTTTTTACACAGGATTTATTGTGAAAAGCAATCCCAGGAAACGTGGTCACATTCTCTTTTGTTGTTTGTTTCCTTGCTGTTGCGCCCCTCTCCCTCCCTGTGGCTCTGCTGTGTGGTGTCGGGGAGTCAGGAGGCAGCGCCGGGTTCAGAGAGAGGCCACCCCCTCCCCCCGAGCCTCACAGCCCTTATCTGGGCCGTTCATTAGACCCCCCCACCCCCCCCTCAGCAAGTGTGAAGTGCAGAGGTCCTTGGGTGCGGGTGCACATGCAGACGCATTGATTGTGTTGGTTAATGTGTCCTGAGACCGGCTCAGAGCACAGTGCTAATGAAGGCAGACGCCCAGGCTCACACACTGAACACAGAGACAGAGACGGCATGCCTCACACAGGAAACTGCACATATGCACACTACTATACACCACTATATACTCATACACACTCATATACACTCATATACACACATATACACACATATACACTCATATACACACTGCTATACAGCACTATACACAACTATACACTCATATACACTCATAGACACACATATACACACATATACACACTCATATATACACACATATACACTACTATACACTCATACATTTTCCGGTGGAAATGGGTCATCTGTCAGTCTGTGTGTGTGTGTGTGTGTGTGTGTGTGTGTCTGTGTGTCTGTCTGTGTGTGTGTGTGTCTCTGTCTCTCTCTGTATCTGCCTTGGTGATTAGTGAAAGTTGCCAATAGCGTCTCTCCGCCTCTCTCATATGTGCAATGGTAGCACAGAGCGATCCATACCAGATAACACCCTGGGGCTCCCGTGTGGCGTGAATGGGGTTCGAACCCTGGCTGAGTCCGGGGCGGACGAGCCACAGTGTCCCCCAGTGAAGGAGGGGTTCAGCCAGTACGGTGTTCCCTGTCCTCGCCAGGGCAACAGCGACTCCTCTGTTTGAGCAGCCGCCTGATGCAGCCATGTGGTGCAGTCCTCCGGGGGGGGCAGTGACTGCGCAGCTCAGCTGCACAGTGAGACACAGACCGTACTGGTTTGGGAAAGGTGCCAGTGAGGACACAGACCGTACTGGTTTGGGAAAGGTCCCAGTGAGACACAGACCGCGCTGGTTTGGGAAAGGTGCACAGTGAGACACAGACCGTACTGGTTTGGGGAAGGGGCCGGTGAGGACACAGACCGTACTGGTTTGGGGAAGGTGCCAGTGAGGACACAGACCATACTGGTTTGGGGAAGGTGCCGGTGAGAACACAGACCGAGCTGGTTTGGGAAAGGTGCACAGTGAGGACACAGTCCGTGCTGGTTTGGGGAAGGGGCCGCTGAGACACAGACCGTGCTGGTTTGGGAAAGGTGCCAGTGAGGACACCGTAACCATGAGACACGACTACGGCTGGCCATTCTAAACCAGGCAATAAAGAAACAATTGGCGATAAAATGTAGTTTAGAAATGATAACAGTAAATACATCTTGATGGGACAAGTGTCCGTATGATTTCTCTCGTGATTACCTCCGCGCTCCTGCTCCACTAATGGGCAGGAAATGACAGCCGGGGAAATCTTGTGTGAAAATTGTTTCGTTTCGTTTATGACAGTGTGGTGGTTTGTGCTCGAGCCCGCTGCACAAGCGTGTGTTCACTGTTTCCGTGGCGGCGTATGGAAGAGCAGCACTGACCCCAGACCCCCCAGGCCAGGACCACAGAGGGCCAGCTGCTGCTTTAACTGGCATGTTCTCGGTTTTGTGAATCACCTTTAATGATAGACGTGTGGTGGCTCCAGCAGTTCTGAGTCACCCCTTTGTGTGTGTGTGTGTGTGTGTGTGTGTGTGTCTGTTTGTTTTTGTCCGTGTTCAGGTGTTTGCCCACATGTATATAGGTCTGTTTGGGTATGCGTGTGTGTGTGTGTGTGTGTCTGTTCTATGTCCATTCTGTCTGCGTCTCTGTCTTTTTGTGTAATTGTGTGTGGGTTTGTCTGTCCGTGTTTTATTTATCTCTGGCTGTGTGTGTGTTTGTTCTGTTTGTCTGTGCGTGTGTGTGTGCATATGTGTGTGTGTTTGTGTGTATGTGTGTTTGCATGTCGGTGTGGGTTTAAACCGGCCTCCACCCCCATCATTCCTGCCTTAAATGCTGTGTAAAGCAGGCCTCCCAAACCCTGCTCTCTGTCTGCTCCTCCACACCACACACACACACACACACGCCTGACCCCTGCTCTTCACGCCCCCCACCACCATCCCAGAGACCCCCTCCCTCCGCTGAATAATACAGGACGCAGCCCCACTCCACCATATACCTGAATAAACTTGAAGCAAACAGCAGAAAGGGAGCGAGAGATAAGAGCATAAGAATACATAATAAGAACATAAGAACATAAGAATACATAATAACGAGAACGGGCCGTTCAGCCCATCTAGGCTCATCATGTCCTAACCTAAAGAGTATCTAGTACTGCATCTAGCCTGGACTTGTATAGCCCTGGTGTTTCTGCCTCTATTACCCGACCTGGCAAGCTGTTCCAGGCATCGACAACTCTCCCTGTAAAGAAAAACGTCCTAATATGCGTGCAGAGTTTGCCTTTAACTCATTTCCACCTGTGGAAGATGCGCAGCCGTCTGACTCCAGACCCACACAGACTGGGCTTACAGCAAGACTCCTTCCTTTCCTGACAGAACCCATGTTTTTAAAAAGGACGAAACTGATATCTCATCCTCTCTCACACACCTACACACACACACACACACAAATATATGCGCGCACACACACACTCCCGTGCCAAGCTGCTGTGTTTTTACCATGGAAACAATCCTGAGCTCCGGGAGGCCTGACGTTGTAAAGAACATTAAAAACAAAGGCCTCCCGTGAGCCGTCTCCATTTTTAAATGTTTTACCGCTTACAATGTGTGGTAAACTGTTGATGCAGCCAATGTTTGCTTTTCAGTCCAGCAAAAAAAAAGTGTTTTTTTGTGTTTTTTCTTTTAAAAAACTGTTTAAGATTTCACTTTAATTTTGCTGACACCCCCCACCCCCCTCCACCGACCCATCCACCCCCAAATTGAAAGTGATGACATCACCTACCAGGGCACCACGTGCGTGTCTCTGAACATCTTAACCTCCCTCCCACAAACTGCCATACGAAACATTATAAGAGAGACCGTGTAAAAATAAAAAATAAATCATAATTAAATAAATGTACCTTTTTAAATGCTGTATAATGCAAACTCATTTTCTTTACCACCACTGTACACATTTTAAACATGAGCACAAGGACTTTTTGCATTTCGTGACGCTGTAGAAAGTATATTAGCCGGTACTTTTTCAATGTCTTTTTTAAAAATGATTATTATCATTATTTCAATGATCAAAATTTTGTTTGGGGTTTGAGATAATTGTGTTTGGTTTGATTGGCTCATCAGTGTGTGAGTGTTGAAGCGAGTGGCGTCCCAGTATTTACCTTCCGGCTGACTGCGGCGAGCCACGCGCCGCCGTCTACGTGAAAAGAGGAAGAGGATAATTACAGTCTTGCCTCCGGGTACGATTCCCACTTATATGCAGCGTTGAGTCTCCTGTTGCTTTGGCGACCAGCTGCGGTCCCCTGTGTGTGTGTGTGTGTGTGTGTGTGTGTGTGTGTGTGTGTCACAAGAGGCAGCCGTCTTTGATGGCAGATTGACTTCCCCACGTGCTGTACATAATTCCAGTGGTCGGAGGGACTTTAAGCGCAAGAGAGCTGCACGACGTGGCCATCGTGTGCGTTAAAATGTTGAGTGTGCATTTCTGCACATACTGTTCGTGTGTGTGTGTGTTCGTGAACACTGTGTGTGCCTGTTTTCACTGTACACAAGACACTTGTGGGAGTATCGCGTGCAGACGTATGCCCAGGTGCGATCACCTCTACACACGCGCGCACACACACCTGTACACACACACACACACAGACCTAACTTTTCAACACTGTCCTGTCTTGTTGTCCCCTTGTCAGGTTGGCCACCGGTTGCCATGGAGACTCAGCTCTGTCACCTTTTCTCATTCTAATAAAGCTTCAAAAAAAAGAATTCTTGTTGACGTGTTTACGTTTTTTTTTTTTGGTTTGGTTTTCTATTTTATTTGGTGTTGGGGTTTGTTTTTTAATCTTTTTTTTGTTTTTAAGCCCTGATTTATATCAGAGATGTTGCTTTTTTTTAAAGGGCTTTTACTGGCAGAAAAGACTCCCCAAAGCGTCGTACCTTTGTGTTCTTCTCGGGATATTAGCAAATTAACAACTGTCCACCTCCTCATGTACATTTGTAATAGTTTTGTTGTTATTGCTGCTGCTGCTGCTGCTGCTGCTGACTACCGTGTTTACCCTCTGAGATACCCTCTGAATAATATATATTATATTATTATTATATTAGATCGATAGCAATGGCAGTATGCAAATCAAATGCTACCGTCTCCTACCAGTGCTTATACAGTACCCAAAGATATATGATTTGACCAGAAGGTGGCACTGTTGCCACAGAGATGTCACTCTTTGGATCCTGGCAAATTGAGCACACGAGTGGAAACTGGTATGCCGTTTTAACACAATTATTGTCCATTAGTAATAGAGAAATAGGCAAAATAATGGTATATATTAGATGAGCTTTCAATTATGTATAGATTCATCTGTTTAAAATGATTTGAGAAGTATTTATATTAAGGCAATGCTGCTGTATTGTGCATGCATGTCAAAAGTTGCATAAAACTTTTATGCAAATTAAACCAAATTTGGGGTCCAAATTTTTGGTCACCCCTTCTAAGATGAATCTACACATCCTAAAGAGTATCTCTGCCAAATTTGGCGCTTTCTTCTGACGCGTAAAATTTTTTTGCTAACTGACCGGACTATGGAGGAACTGCCAGTTTGAACCAATCAGTCTCTGGCCTGAAGCCCAATTCAAACTGGTCAGTCGTTGATCACACGATCGGCTTCAACAGCTTCCCGGTCGAGCCTGTTTTCGCGGAGAGGTGACCTGAGAAGGTGCTGGTCAGTTTGCGTACCTCCTCATGCAGGGGGGGGCTCAATAAAAGGGCTGCTCAACAGGGAAGTGATTCAATTTGTGAATCAATTAGTGTGATTGGCTGAAGTGGTGAGGTAACGTTCAGCATTAGAGGAGGAGGAGGCGGAGGCCCTGTCTTCTGCAAGCATCCCTGGGCTCCTGGATTCCCGTCTGGCCTGAAATAAACACCCTGATTCAATTCATTAAGTAAGTCAGCAGTGAGGAGGAACAGAGCGATGTGTCAGGGGTGTGGTAGGTGTGGAACCAAGTGCAGGCGAGAGAGACCCAGAATGCGGAGATGCGTTTAAGATCATTTATTACACTTAAACTCTGGCAGGAACAAAAGCAAAACCGTGTCCGCGAAGACACGTAACAATACTAACAAAACCAACCAAAATAACAAACAAACAGGAACAAACAAAACTAGCTAAACAGTAAATCCAAAACGTATTCCAGGGCATGGAATAAACTAAACTCAGGGACTCTAAGAAACAAACAAGAACAAACTTTTCAAGGCAGCGAGAACACAAAACAAAAGCAGGTAAGTCAAAGCTAATGCGAGGCAATGTTCAAGCGACGAACTGAGGAAGCCAGCCGGTTAAATACCCTCCCGGGATCACAGCTGCCAGTCATTTACTTGATTGGCTGTGCGCATTCCTGGCATGCCTTTCACTTCTCCTGATTGGGGCTTGGGGGAAATTCCCGTTTGCCGGTCGAGTCGTGACAGTGATGTTTGATGGGAAGGACAGACAGACAGACGGATGGCTGGATTGGCAGATGGCGACTTTCTTTGACAAGCGTTTACTGCTCTGAGTTCAGTATGAACACATGTCCGCTCTGAGAGGAGTTGTTTATTTTTTTTTGGGTTTTATTTAAATAATTTTTGTTTTGATTTTTATCCAATTTTTCTCCCAATTTGGTAGTCAATTAGACCTGCTATTTCTATGTCAATCCCCTCCTAGTAATGTGATTTCACTGCCTTAGTCCTGCGACCAGTAGTGACGAAGGCGAAGTAACGCCTCCTCAGAGACAGCACTCGCCAAGTGTCGACCGTAACCCGGTACTACAGGGCCACTCTTATGTGCGGTGAATGTCATGTCGGCTTCCCTTCTCCCTCCCTGGGGCGGACAGCCAATCAACGCCCCTGGTGGCGCTCCCGGCCAGAGCCGACTCTGTTGAGAAGGGGAATTGAACTCCGGTCTCCGTGGCCAGTGTCGAACGTTGTAACCACTGGGCCACGCGGGAGGCCTCTGAGAGGAGTTGTTTAAACGCACAAGCATACCAATCATTACACCTTGCCAAGAGCGTAGCTTTAGACTCCCTATATATGTATATGTATATACAGGGGCTAGAAAAATAATGGAAACACCAAACAATTTATGAATATGTATTAACTAAGGAGTTTGTTAACTGAGGAGTGAGGCTTTGCCTTCAGAACAGCTCCAATCCTTCTTAGAATGCTGTTAAATAGTTAAAATGCTGTTTTTAGCTGTTTCTAGTGGGATATTGGACCGTTCTTCAAGAAGGAAAACCTCCAGTTCTTTGAGAGATGAAGGCGGTGGAAATCTACTCCGCACTCCAGAACTTCCCGTAAAGGTTGAGTGATATGTAGATCTGGTGATTGGGGAGGCCATTGAAGGTGTTTGACTTCATCCTGGTGTTCATGAAACCACTTGAATCTGTCTAGCAGTGTGTATGGGGGCGTTATCATCTTGGAATATGGGAACATCTTGAGGAAACAATGTTTGCACCATAGGGTGCACCTCGTAACCTAAATGGCTTTGTAATCCTTGGCTGTAATCCTGCCATGCAGAGTAATAATTGTACCCAATAAACCCCACAAGGTTTCCTTAGGCTTTCTCCAAACATAAATCCATCCAGATGTAGGAAAAAAAGAGTAAAAGATGACTCATCAGACCTTATTGCTTTCTTCCACCGCCCAGAAGTGCAGGTTTTGGGCTCATTACACCAGGTTATGCTCCGTTGCGCATTGGCCTTGGTTACAAGCGGTTTCCCAATGTCAGCTTTGTGAAGCTCAGGACGTAGTTTTTGTTGAGACTGGGTCACAGAGGTGTAGATTCAGTTCTGTGGTCATTTCAGTTCAGTGTCCATCTTTCCCTGTCCACAATGTTCCACTTGCGACCACTGTTCCTCTTTACTGATGCCGTTTTTCAGCTTTTCCTTGTTTGATCTATGCTGTCATGATTTTCAACAATGTTCTCGATTCGATTCCTCAGGCCCTCTCTGTATAGTTTTTCAATGTTTTATCCCTTATTTGTTATTTTTCGGATTTTTTCCCATTTTTCTCCCAATTTAGTAGCCGAGGCGGCTCACCCTCCCTCCCCCTGGGGCGGACAGCCAAATGCCGCCCCCGATCGGGGCTGATGACCAGGGCCGGTCTGGTAGAGACGGGTTTCGAACCGCGTCCCTGATAGGCAGCGCACACTCGTATCGGACCAGCCAAGATACGGTGCTTTAGACCGCTACGCCATTATTTTACACTCAATCAGAACATTCCAAGACTTGCAACACCCGATCAGGTATAATAAGGACCTGTACAGGTAGTGGCCAAAAAGGTGAAAAAAACAATATGAAGTAATAGGGTGACTTCCCTCCGTGGTATCCTGCTGTGTAGAGTTCCCCACAGACCGCTCGTGATGAAACTGCCTGCTCACGCCCTAGATCGACATTTGCAGTCAGTTGATTTAGAGTTGCTCGTGTGTTTAGCCTTTGCACCTCGAACGAACGCACGGACGTCACGATCCAAGAGCACGCGCTTCTGACCACAGTTTGCCCTTTGTTGATGAGGTCTTTATCTCAGAGTTCCATTCCGACATCACCTTAGAAACGATTCCTCATGAAACATCAGCAAGTTGAAGCAGTTGAAGCCACTGAGGTCTCATCATCTTCTAGCCATACTGGCCATGATTATAGGAAACCAGCCTGCTCAACATGGTTGTACACGACCCTGAACATGCTGGGATGTTAATTTCTTAACTAACTCAGAAGCAACACCTGAGTATGGAAGCACCTGCTTTCACTATACTGTGTGGGCTGTTAGGGCTGGCAGTGTGGTATAATGGTTAGGGAGCTGGACTTGTAATGTTAAGGTTGCAGGTTCAATCCCCAGGTGGGACACTGCCGTTGTACCCTTGAGCAAGGTACTTAACCTGAATTGCTTCAGTTAATATCCAGCTGTATAAATGGAGTGTAAAGAAATGTAAACTGTAAGTCGCTCTGGATAAGAGCGTCTGCTAAATGCCTGTAATGTAATGTGTGTCCCTTATTTACTCAAAGCTGTCCACCTCTTGGGCCAGCAGCTGTATTTCTAATGTAGGTTAAATTGTATTATAAGTCCCCGAGGGTTGGAGTTATGCATTTGTATTTATAGATTTGCAACTCATGAATTCCGGGCTGAACACCAACATTTTTAACAAAAGTATAACAAGGTTACGACTGGTTTATTATACATTTGTAAACGTGCCCTGTTCAAACACTTAAGTCAGCTGGCTCCATCATTCTTCACGGAGGAAAATGGCAGCCTGCATTCTCAGCAGTGACCACGTGAGGGCAGCAGTAGCGCCTCTTAAGTTAAAGCCATGGGTTTGCAGCCAGTTCAGTGTGCATGTGCGATTTGCGTTGATTCTCAAAGCGGCTTGGCTTCCCGTGTATTATCATGTATATTGTCAAGTTATTTCGAGTGGCGACTGGTGAGTTTACCAAGATGCATACACACGCTTTTATATTTAATTAGGAAAACATATCATTTTAAAAATGGCCCAGAAAAGGCAGTTCAAGAAAAGGGGTTGCCTAAAGGACAACAGCCTAAGCCCTAAGAGCTCAACATCACAATCTTCAGAGCATTGAAAGAGTGAGTATGGCCTCTCCCGTGTAATGGAAACAAAGATATCATATTAATAAGATATTTTACTTTCCACAAACAGATTTGCCAAGAAGCCTGTATAACACATATTTGAAACGAGGCCCCCCATTTCATTTTTAGCTGAATTTACAACAAACAAAACAACATATCTGACCAATCACAAATGTTCTCTGAAGACCACAGCTGCCTGAGAATGAGTTGTTGGGGCGCAAGTAGGTTTGTTGTCCTTGCAGCTGCCTTTGTGTGTTTTAATTTGAGCATGTAAACGTATGCAGGCTCCAAAATGTGTTGCGGTAAAATATATATATATATTCGAGCACAAATAGGACCTGCTACAGATCCGTATCATCTGTGAAAATGCAAGAAATGTTCACGGGACACATGGTGCTGATAATAGGTGCAAAAAGCAGTCTACAAAACGACAAGGGGAAGTGAAACACGTGCCCATTTCAAGTGGTTTAAAAGTGGCAGGAAGCTACTTGACCAGAATATCTTTAACAGAACAGTTTAAAATAAAGGTAAAAATCCTTCTCCTTTCTGACAACTTTTTACAACCAATTAAAATTTTTGAAACATTTCACACACAACCAGGGCTGGACTGGGACAAAAAATAGGCCCTGCCATTTGGCTCAGACCGGCCCATCCAGTGGCGTAGCGTGGGTTGCCAGCACCCGGTGCGAGCCACGTAAACGGCGCCCCATTTTCTGTCGAGGGGGGTGCGCAAAAAAATACGAAAAAAAAAATAATTGAAAAAATAATTCTAACGGCCCTACCGGCCCAAAACTAGACCGGCCCACCGGGAATCTGCCCGGTAGACTATATAGCCAGTCCAGCCCTGCACACAACCCCCTTCCCCCCACACATACACACACACATACACCTAGTCAGTAACTAAAACAGGCTAATTGTTTGAAGTTCTCCTCTTGCCAAAGGTTGGGTGGTGTAAGTCATTGCAACATTTTTTTAAATAAGAAGTAATATCCTACAGAGTCTAAGCAGCAGTTTGTCATCGCTACCCATTCGGAAACGAACAACATATTGTGCATTAAGTTATATTGCGCGCAGTCAAACTCGATGTTTTTGATGAGCAGCACAATATGGAAGGGGGTGTAGCAGACGATGAACACGATCATGTTCGCCGTTATGATGGCGATGCTTTTTATTTTTTCCTCCCTGTGCGGGCTCGCCCCCTTCTCCTTCAGCAGGGTGACGATGGTTTGGCTCGAGCACAGCAGCATCGTGCAGAAGGGCAGGAGGAACCCTGCGATGAGCAGGACTAGCATGAAGTGAAGAGGCAGTGGCGTGGGCTTCCTTTCGGAGCAGGACTGCATCTTCCCTGGATAGAATTCTTTGCGGAACACGGCACACGTGGTCGCGACCACCGCCCATATGAGAACGCACACCGCCAAGGCCGTAACTTTCCTCGAACCCCGAGCTCTGGCGTGGAACGGAAACCTGACCGCCACGAAGCGGTGGACGCTGATGGCCGCCACCGTGAAGACGCTGACGTACATGTTGAGGTAGCGGGTGGTGATGACGACCGTGCACAAGACGGAGGCGTCCGGCTGGTTGAAGACGTCGTGTATCTTGAACGGGAGGAAGAGGATGACGGCGAGGTCGGCGACCGCCAGGTTGATCATGTAGACGTGCGTGTCGGTCCAGCTGGCTCGCCTGAGGAAGAAGGCGTACAAGGCCAAGGCGTTCAGCGAGAGGCCCACCACGAACACGGGGATGTAGGCCACCTTCAGGAAGACCTGCACCTCCTCTGTCAAGGTCACGTTGCAGATCACGTTTGAGAGCATTCTCTGTGGCCAGAAAAGAAGAAAGACATTAATAATGCTCATAAAAATATATACACTAATAGTTTAATATGGTCTGGGCTGACAGTGAACCTAAAGAGCTTTGCTCATCTGGAGAGTCCTGGAGAGCCACAGGGTTGTCAACTGGTTACTCCACACTCGACAGATCAAAGCGGTTGATTACACAGTTAACTCCCCTCACCTGGATTCTGGGGTCTGAAGTGGACGATGATTTTAAGCCAGCAGTTCGCCAGGGACCACGGACCAAGGGCTCTGCCTTTGAGGTTAATCGACAGCTTCTAAAAGTTGAAAGTGAAACCCATTCCTGCCATGAATAAATGTTTCGTGATGGCAGCAGGCGGGGTATATTCGAGGAGGAGAAGCTGAGGAAAGCAAGGACGCTAACACGTCACCAAAAAGAAACTGGGCTGCTTGTGGGGGCAGAATATCTTGTCATCACAGCAAGAGAAGCTGAAACGACACTGCAAAGCAGAAATGGAAAGTAGAAAAAAATTCAAAAGTGACTCTGAAAAGGAGATGGGAGGTGTGACATGGGTTGTTCCCCCCGGTCCACGTGCTAACACCATGTTCTTTCAAACCGGCATGGGGCTTTTTGTGCTCCTGTTCTTCATCTTTTTCTTCTGCTTTGAAGCCTTTGTGCGACTGAACACAAGGTACAGCGTCAGCTTATTGCCTTCCCTCGTCCAGGTCTTTTATTTGCGGCTGAAAGACCTAGTCCTAGTCCTAGTTCTTTCATTGAAAGTGTCACTGGTTCTGAATGTGTAACGTTATGTAGATAGAAGCCTATTTGTGGCAACCACAACAACAAAAAACAGAGGCCGGAATTCAGACAAATGCATTTGCTTTGTTTTAGGTCAAATACAATGCAAACAAACCAAAACCAAACGAAAGAAATGTTGATTTAATTTAATTGCTACAAGCCATGCGGTAGTTCAGTTCCTCTGTTTTATTTTCACCCACAAGCAAGCGACAGTACGGCATCTGCTAAAACGTTGAACTCCTTAATCATCATTAAACACGTCAGAATAGATATTTCCACCAAGTACCTGAAATATATTAGTTTTAAATATATTATATAATTAATTAATACAATTAATTGTGTGGAATACAACATACACAATACAAACCCACAACATACTTTCAAGGGTACAAGTCTCTAGACTGAGATGGCCGTTACAAAACCATTTCTCGGTTGAATTTGAGGTACACTTGGGATCATCGTCTTGCTGAAAGATCCTTTTGCGGCCAAGTTTTGGTTTTCTGACACGTTTTTTGGTTAGTAGCACGTTTTTATGAAAATTGTCAGGGGTCCGCAGGACTGTTCTCAGATTTAACCGGCATCTAAAGAGTTATATTTATACATATATATTATACATATTTAATAGCCTACATGTTTGTTTGTATCTGCGGTACCAAAGGCTCCCTTTATAGAATGACATCATTAATTATGATTATATTGAATATAACCGTTAGTCCAGAGAGATCTCTTACCGTGCAGTCCGCAGTCCTGGAGGGAGTCAAGATTCACAGTCTTAGTCAAGCTAACCCCTCCTTCGTGCAGAAACCACATACCCAAGATCAGATCAGATAACAAAGCTATTTCAGTCCACACATTATTTGTATATGCTTTGTTGAATTTTGAATTGAATTTCATATTCAAAGAGGTAATTTTATGCTTTAAAAAGATTTGAAAATGAAAACCTGTCCACCATAAGACACATTTGCACTACAAAACAAGACAAACACAATCTGTCCACAACACATTAGCACTTTTCAATTATTTGACAGGACATTATTATTTCAATCTACAAATGTGTGTGTTTTTTGTTTTGTTGTTAGTTGCTGTTCTTTTTTTTCTTCTTCTTTTTTTTGGTTTAGATTAGTTTTGTTTGTCTTTTTTTTCATAAAATCTTGTTCGCTTGCTGGGCTGGGCTGAGAGAGAGTTGTGGTGCCGGAATGGACTGGAGGCGGCGCTGTTGCCACAGCAACTGCAGTCTGTTGAGGTGAAGTGCAACATCTCGCGCGCGGTCGTCTGTCTCGTACAGCACGCTAACAGGAACCCGGGCACGTGGGCGGTTTTTATTGCTGGGGTCCCTGAGAGAGACGGAGGAAGCGGCTGTTCTCATCTGGTGAGAATTGAAAAGGTCACCTGTGAAGATTTCCCCATTTGTAAAACTCACATACGATTGTACGTCACAAAGCATTACTTATTTGACTCTAAATTGGATCTCACATAAAGCTATCTTGTCACTTTTTTTATATTTTTTTATTAGTTGAAAATTTATATTGTTATATCTTTAACAGAAGTGTCTCATACTGGCCCATAACTATGTAAGGAATAAACCGTTGAACCATTAATATGAAACCAATAAAACATAAACATGGAACGTCTTTTAGAAATGAAGGATTTACATTTTGCGTATATATGATATATACACACAACTGTCAGCCTATCAGAATTGAGTATTCATCCAAACCGTGGTATAATTATATATATGTGTGTGTGTGTGTGTGTGTGTGAGAGAGCATGTGTTCGTGTGTGCTTGTGTGTGTGTGTGTGTGTGTGTGTGCATGTGTGTGTGTGTGTGTGTCTGTGTGAGTGTGTGTGTGTGTGTGCATGCATGTGTGTGTGTCTGTGCATTTGTGCATGCATGTGTGGATGTCTGTGTGTGTGTGTGTGTGAGCATGTGGTTGAGTGTGTGTGTGTATGTGTGTGTGTGTGTGTGTGCATGTGCTTGAGTGTGTGTGTGTGTGTGTGTGTGTGTGTGTGTGTGAGCATGTGCTTGTGTGTGTGTGTGTGTGTGTGTGTGTGTGTGCACTTGAACGTGAGAAAAGCACTTTATGTGAACGTGAACATGTAACAATTACTGTACGTTTGAGCAAGTGTTGAGCTGGTGTACATTTCAGCCAGCCTCTCTGATTGGCCTTATTGACCCACACCTTTATTGGGTGGTGAGGTACCTGCTCCTCCCATACCAGGTACTGTGATTGGCAGCACTATGTGCACACAGCTGTGTGTGGTGGTCTCACTCTGCACTCTGTCTTTGTGAACAGCATGAATAGGGAAATTGGGTGGTCGGTGGGTGGTCGGTGGGGGGGGGGGGCGGTGGAAATCTTACATTGCCTACGTAGTTTGTATTTCCTCTGTGCACATCAGTGTTCTTTTTCCCCCTCGAACAAAGGCTTTTATTTCCATTGTGTTATATAAACAGAACTCTCTCTGTCTTCAGCAGCAGGGGGGCTCAGTCACTTCACTGTGGAAGGTGTTTGGTGGGTGGGGGGGGGGGGGTAACCTGTTGATTGAAGAAGAACATTGCTGAATTTGGAACAGCAAATTGTCCCTTCTCTTCCAAAAATATTTTGAAAAGTTATGACCCGGGAGCAAAAGGGGTTTTAAAAAGAGAGCTGGGGCCTTATTTTGAAGGAGAGGTTCCGTTCACATAAGTGGGATGACAAAAGGGGAACGAGTTGACGTTGAGTCGGGAGCAGAGAAGGGGGTTTTAAAAGAGAGAGCTGACTCTCAGACGAAGGAGGGCCACTCGCCGTTGTGCCCCTTGTGCCAGCGAGCGTCGCTCTGAGCGCCAGCGAGCGTGCCCACGCGCTTCTGCCCAAACACAGAGCCTCCCTTTCACCTGTTCATGCGGTTACCATAACAACAACAATAACAGCAGGAAGAATAACAACAAGATCAATCAATCAGTCAGTCGATCGATCGATCAAATGTGCCAGTGATGCAACCATCGTTTTTTTTTTAGTTTTTTTAAAAGAATTTGTTTATGATTTCCTCCCATTTTCTCCCAATTTAGTAGCCAATTACACCCTCTCTTTTTCATGTCAACCCCCCCTTGTATTGACACGTATTGTATTGTCTCCTCCGAGACGGCACTCGCCAAGCTGTCAACCGTAACCCCGGTACTCCAGAGCCACTCCTGTACGCAGCGAACTCCATGTCGGCTTCCCTCCCCCCTCCCTGGGGCGGAGAGCCTGAGCACTCACAGGTGAGACATGCAGAGATGTGTCAGCGGGATTACTCTCTCGGACCTCTCCTACACAATAATATAATATAATATATGGTATTTAGCAGACGCTTTTATACAAAGCAACTTACAGTAGTGAATGCATACATTTTCAGTATATGTGGCCCCAGTGGGGATTGAACCCACAACCTCAGCATTGCCAACGCTGTGCTCTACCAACTGAGCCACAGAGAACCACACACACAAACAGACAAACACACACACACACAACAGGCCCCGAAAATAGACGCCGCTTTCAACATAATGAGTCAGGTCCGGGTTTGAGCTGAGACGTCGGGTGTGAGACGTTATGGTATACCGTGCCAGGTTTGGACTCGAGGCGAGGAGGCGGGTTCGAATGCTGGTAAACAAATCTGTGTCAGTGTGGTGTGTACTGGTCAATTAGCTGGGCTTGTAACCTAAACCAATGGTAACCAGAAACGTGCGTTTTGTTACAGTCTGTCTCTTGAACAGATGTGACTGCTGCCACCATGTGTGTGTAAGTTTTACCAGCGTTTTTTTCCCCCTTAGACTTATTTTAACACAATGCTCGTGTTTAACAAGGTTTTGCTCGTTTTGCCAATTGCTCTGTCTATTCATTTTCCACAACTGCTTTAGTTTCAGTGGCCAGGTGTCCACACTTTCAACAATTAGCACCCCACTAATTTAACCTGTCAGTCTATCATTTAATTCATTAAAAAATGTAACCCTGTCCTAAAGGAATAATTTGTCATACAGCACATTAACATCACAGAAAACGAGAGCGTTCGTTGATCTGACTGATTAGAAGTCCTGGGATGTGAATATGGGACATCTATTCTTCATGGCATGCATCGCAGTTTCTGACCTAATGTGGCCTTAAGAGAGCAAATCATGCTTTAATAGAAATGAAAAGGGTTGAATTAAGAACATCCATCCATCCATTATCTAAGCCGCTTATTCCTGGTCAGGGTCGCAGGGGGGGGCTGGAGCCTATCCCAGCATGCGTTCCGGGCGAGAGGCAGGAATACACCCTGGACAGGTCGCCAATCCATCGCAGGGCACACACACCATTCACTCACACACTCATACATACGGGCAATTTAGACTCTCCAATTAGCCTAACGTCTTAAATTAAGAACAATTAACACCAAATCTGAGGTTGCAGTCATGGTTGGAGTGAAAACCAGCACACACTGGGGGCCCCCAGGACCGAGGATGGGAACCACTGACCTAAACGCTGCAGGCGTTTAGATAGATAGATAGATAGATTATTTTATTGTCCTTTTCAGGAAATTTGTTGCCACAGTCTGTACAAACAAGCCTCACATAGATTACATAAATACAAATATACACACCACTATTACATACATACATTAAATATGCGCCCACATGGGTACATCCACATTTTTACCAACATACACAGTCATATTCATCTATACATGATTTTTACAGAGGTATTTTGTTCAGTGATGCTATGGCACAGGGGACAAAACTCCTGCCAAAGCGTGCCTGTTTCCAGGCAAGGGTTCTGTATCTGCGACCTGATGGAAGTAGTGTGAAGAATGGGTTGAGGGGGTGGCTGGGGTCATGTGCAATGGTACATGCTCTGCGTGTAATGGCTCTGCTGTTGAGGTCTGAGAGGTTGGGGGTGGGAAGGCCAATAAATGGGGAACTATTTGTCACATACACAATTATACGAGTACAACATGCAATGAAATGCTTAGCTGCCTGTGACTGTGCATACAGAGCTATTAGTCTTACATAGAAATAATAAAAATAAAATAAAAAATAGGAGTAAAAAAAAATAAAATAATAATAATAATGATAATATTGTACAGTTCAATAGATATAGATATGTGTGGTATGTATGTGGATGTACAGATGTACACATGCTCATGGCAGTAGCGCAGTCTTTGTTTACACAATAACTTGTAACCAGTGGAAGTTGCGGCAGGAAGGCCTCAAAATGTCAGAAACGTAATGTAATGCAATGGAACTGAGCCCACACCAGTGAGCAAGGCACTCGACCAGCACTTCTGCAGTGAATGGCCAGTTACATGGAGCTAACCCATTCAGTAAAATAAAAACTTCTTAAGCAATTATTCTAACCTCTTAAAAATGTATTGTCTATTTCAGCGAATCACAGCGCATTTCATTAATCGCAAAATCGAAGCGACCTAAACGTCACTCCAGGTCTTAATGGGCAGCCTCAATGAGCCTCCCCACTCTTCTGTTATCCTACCCTGGTGATTTATGTAAACAAAACCATAAATCACAAAATTTGATTATCCTAAATAACTTCCGGTGGGGGGTAATCATCACTTGGTGTCCATCCAAGCATGTTGCCCATGATGATTATGTTATAATAATTAACCTTTTTTATTTTTTGTTTCAGATTTTTCCCCCTGTTTTCTCCCAATTTGGTTGTACCCTCTATTGATTCAACTGTCCCCCTTCAACAAGCCCGCCCCCGGCGACGGGACCAGACCCTACTCTGGGACCGGCGGTGGCAGGGACGGCGAACCGACACCTTCGAGACGGCACTCGCCCGAGCGCCGACCATCCAGAGAACGTCTTCTGTGCATGTGGTGAGCTCGTGCTGGCTTCCCTCCCCCCTACCCTCTGGGGTGGACAGCCAATCGCCGCCCCTGATTATGGCTCCCGGGGACAGAGCCTGATTGGCTAATCGAACCCGGGCGCAGTGGGCAACCTGCACTCCGGGTGAGTGCCTTTAACGTTGCGCCACCCTGGGGCTCATAATAATAGATTTTTCTTCATAAAGTGCTTTTCTCACATGATGTCCAAAAAGCTCTTTAAACGTTTTGTAATAAACGCAATAAAATGAATTGCAGCAGGCACTGTTTCAAAAATCGAAGGCATCGACCAAACAATGCTTTAACATGTTCTAACAGGCCAAATGGGTGCTTTTACAAGTGTCTGTGTTTAACAGCCAGGACGTTCACGTGAAGGCATTCGTGGAGAACAGTGCTGAATCTAATGCCCCGGACCGGATGTTCAGATAGCGGGTGTTGTTTCAGTGTGCTGCTTCTTAAAAACATTTAATCAACAGATACTGAGGTGTATTAAATAGAGCTGTCAAACCACTAATGATTTTTTATTTATTTAAACCTTTATTTAACCATTAAGTCTCATTGAGATTAAAATCTCTTTTTCAAGAGAGACCTGGTCAAGGTAGCAGCAGTAGGCCTACACATTAGTTACAGACAATACAACAGTCAACGGTACATACAACAATACACAGAGACGGCTATTCAGTCTGGAGGAAACATGGCATCTCAAAAACATTTACATTCCTCAGTTACAATGTCTTGTATGAGACTTTTAAAATCACCCAGAGGTGTGAGATTAACTAACTTTAGCCCTTCCTGTAGATTATTCCACGCCCACGGTGCATAATAGGAAAATATGATGTAGGATATATGTACACTAACAGTCGAAAGTTTGACATTACATTTTTATTACATGCTGCTTCTTAAAAACATTTCATCAACAGATGCTAGTAAACGGTTTATTTGTTTATAAAAATGAGATGAAATACCATAATGTACATGTGGCAGCAACCAAGCTGAATTGAAAGTACATTTTACATCGGTATTATCTCAAATATATATATTTTTAAATACTGAGGTATATTAAATAGAGCTGTCGAACCACTAATGATATAGGATATACTGTATATACACTACTGGTCAAAAGTTTTACATTACATTATTTTTGGCAACCTAAACTTTTAAAAAAATTTTTTACCTCTGGCAGTTTACCGCTTACCTTTGTACCATTTCAGGTTATTCACTGGATTTGAACTGCTTACATTTTAGTAAAAACTAATAAGTATATATATAATAAGTTCAAGTTCAAGTGTATTTGTCACATACACAATTATACGAGTACAACATGCAATTAAATTCTTAGCTGCCTGTGACAGAGCTATTAGTCTTACATAGAAATAATAAAAATACAATTAAAATAAAATAATAATAATAATAATAATACTGTACAGTTCAATAGATATAGATATGTGTGGTATGTATGTGGCTATACTGATGTGAGATGTACAGATGTACAGACGCTCATGGCAGTAGCGCAGTCTTTGTTTACACAATAACTTGTAACCAGTGGAAAGTTGCGGCAGGAAGGCCTCAAAACATCACAGGTACCATTCTAAGAGCTCATTATGGAACCCATGAGTAATAATTCCAATGAATTCAACAATGACAAATGCATACATATGAGAGTAGAAGGTTTTTTTAGTTGTTGTTGTTATAAATCGTGGCAGAAACAGTGACCTCTACTGACCAAACAATGAAATAGCACAAGCCAATCTCGAATTTGCCTCCTCGAACATGGCTTGACATCTGCAATACACATATACACACACATATATATATATATATATATATAAAACGATGGGTCCTGTTTTTGTTTTGTTTTTTAACTAAGAGCTCAGTCATTTTAATAATCACATGAAAATCACATGAAAATGACAGTCAGAGCAGTGGATTGACCAATAGCACCGTCAACTAAAATCATAGCTCCCTGATAAATGAACAGTCATGCCATTCTTTTTTTTTTTCATAAATTTATTTCTGATTTTTACAGTGGATTGACCAATAGCATCGTCAACTAAATCGAGACGGAGATACGGACTCCATTAAGCCCCGCCCTTTCTGATATTATACGGTTGATGCTGAGAAATGACAGTGAGCCAGGCGACTCTATTCTTTGACTAAGATTACGAGCAACGTTAACAATAGACCTGTAGTGTACAGATTTCCTTCCTCATTTCTTTTGTTTCAATCACCTAGAAACATTTTTATTCAATTACAGCTTTGTTGACCAAGGCTAAACTGATTCTGACCTTGCACTATTATATAATATTATAAATATTATAATTTTAGTATATGATATTTATTATGTCATATGTTATATAATAAGAACAACGTATATAACGATAATTATCATCTTTAAAAAATATTGAATAAAAATATAATAATGATCTTTATTATAAACTTTATAAATATAAATCGTTAACATAAGGACTGTGAGTTGCGCACACAACACCCTGTGTTGTCCTCGGATGCTTAAGTATGACAGATCCCTCGCCTCTCTGGAGATGATGGGAATATGGTGCCATTAAACTAATGAATAAAGCGCCATGCATTCTCTGGCCCTTAAGTTTATTAATAATGTGGAACAGGCCAGCACTGCACTGGACCTCATTATGCTGTCAGTCAATTATCCAACCCACCCCTGAAGACAATATATGGGACAAATGGACAAGAACAAATAATGGGTTCAATTGTTCAAATATTTTCCTTCTCAAATAGTGTGTGTGTGTGTGTGTGTGTGTGTGTGTGTGTGTGTGTGTGTGTGTGTGTGTGTGTGTGTGTGTGTGTGTGTGTGTGTGTGTGTGTGTGTGTGTGTGTGTGTGTGTGTGTGTGTGTGTGTGTGTAAATATACAGGTACTCTGTTTAAAATTATCTTGTAATCTTGTAATCTTGTATTTATTATTCAGTATACTGTGATGTCCTGTATGTCTTGTGTGTTCTTTCACTGCCTCCTGTATCATTGCTGCTGTGACAAACCAAAATTAATAAAGGTAACTACCAACATAAATGAAACCACCAATATAAAGTGTCTTAACAGGGCCTTGGGCCACCAGAACAGCTTCAGTGCGCCTTAGCATAGATTCTGCAAGTGTCTGGGACTTCATTGGCAGGAATGCAACACTATTCTCCTATGAAAAATTCCATCGTTTGGTGTCTCATTGATGGTGGTGGAAAACGCTGTCTCAGATTCTCCAGAATCTCCCATAGGTGTTCTACTGGGTTGAGATCTGGCATTGGATTGAGACGGCTACGGCATATGGTTTCCTGCTCATTCAGTTCCCTGAGGATGGGGGCATCATCCTGGAAGAGACCACTCCCATCAGGATAGAAATACTTCACCATTGGATGAAGGTGATCACTCAGATTGTCTTTGTATTTATTGGTGTTTACCTTGCCCTCTAAGAGCTTGAATTGACCTAAACCATGCCAGGAATACGCACCCCACACCATAACAGAGCCGCCAGAACCCTTCAATTGCTTCCTTTATTTTGGCATTTACCTTGTGTATATTATTAATTATTATTATTATTATTCACATAGTTAAAATAACCATATATCCAGTCAGTCTAATTTCACTGATAATGGATTTGTGCAGGATTCGTCTTTTCTTTTTTAACAATTCAAAAGACGATTCACAAGATATTAAAGGCCAAAAATATCAACGGCAAATTGGAGGACATTGAGTTCCACAGGGAAGAAACAGTTCAAGAGTTTCGACGCTGAATTTAACAGGAAAACTCTTGAAGGATTATGTCGGTGTTAACCTGTTGATCTCTGCCCGGTTGCTCGAAGGCACTTGAGTGTTTTTGCAATTGCCTGTGCAGGACAAAGGCTTCTTTTCGACGAACAGACAATGTACTTTTCACAGATTTGCCCACAGCTTGGACCATAAATCACCTCCGTCGGTAAACTCTATACAACAGCAAAGCTCCCCGGTTTACCCGTTCACCCAGGAACACTGGGCTATTTCAGGCCTCTCTAATCCCCCCTTCACTTTAAGCCGTTATGAGGTTAAGCACAACACTATTCTCTTCCCCGTCAATTTCTGTGTGAGATAAGATGGGTTTTGTTGGGGTTTTTTACTCAGAAATTGCATTTATTTAATTCATTTCTTTGTTTAATTTGTCATGGACAGAGCAAAAAAACATTTTACCCAAAAAAGCATTTTGCGCGAGACAAGCACGCGCTCTTCTCCCAAACCACGTGCCCCCGGCCGCTGGTCCGCCAGCCCTTTACCGCGCAGTTGGCGCTGGCGGACCGCGGGTGACCCGATCGACATGGGACGGTCGCTCTTGTGCCATGAGACGAGGACACATCCCTTCCCACCGATACCCTCCCTCCCTGGACATTTCTGCTGGCCACAGTCGGGGTTCCGTTCCCTACGCTGACGCACGGGGCTTGAGCCAGTGAGTGAAAGGAAATGGCGGCCGGAGGGGGCGTATAGCTGTCTGCGGTCTGCACCTTCCCAAATTTATGGAGGGCGTTGCAGTGATGAGACGGGGGCCTAGGAATACAATTACAAGGTGTGAGAGAAGAGAAAATTAGGGATAATTGGTTTAAAAAGACACTCTGCACACTTAAGCATGCATGTACAAATTTGTATGCCATTCATTTTGGGTTTGGTGTGTGTGTGTGTGTGTGTGTGTGTGTTGGGGATCAGTGAAATAACCAAATGCTCCTATGTCCCCAAACAGAGTAAATTGCTGTACTCTTATTAGAGTATATATTATCTCTCAGCATATGTACACACACACACACACACACACACACACACACACACACACATGGCCACAGCCTATAGCCCTGCTCTGGTGGGTCTCTCTGCACGGTGGGAAACTGCCAATCATCTGCACCCTGAGAGAAAGAGATCATTATTCGCTGCTGAGATGCCCGACTCACTCTTCTTATTAAACCACTCAGGGAGAATCACAGGACAAGAGGCCCAGAGGGGATCTCTACCCCTCCTCTGCATCGGCCAGGGCACGGTATCGCCATGATCATAAACATCTAAAGCAACCCATTCAGTCAACGTTTGTCCTTAACTCTTCTTTTCTTTCTTCTTTTTCTCTTCTTTTTCTTTTCCTTCTTTTTCTTTTCCTGGCTCACAAGGGCATAGCGTTGGGCTTAGGTTGTGGGTTCAATCTCACTGCGATGTTACTGAAAATGACTGAACTTTGGATAAAACTGTAAATGGCGTATATTATTATTATCTCAGCGATGTTCCTGACTGAACCAGACTGTGCGGGACAACGAAGGCGAAAAAAACCCGAAAGTGTCTGGATCCAGGTCAACGTGCCTGTCGCATCCGTCGCCATCGAAACTAAAATATTGCTGTGTTTTTTTCTCTTTTGGAGAAGAAGAAGAAAAAGAGGTGGAAGAGGAGAGGGAGGGAGGGAGGGAGGGAGGGAGAGATGCAGATGGGGGACGGAGATGAGGCTTTAGAGATTTCAGTGGGAGGTGTAGGAGGGGCGGATTAACGCAGGGGATGAGGCACTGTATTTATAGGACAATCAGTGCCCAGAGATCATCCGCCTGACTGTCCACTCCATCTTCTCAAGAGTGTGCACATCCGGTGCAGGTGTGGCCCGCTGGTGACCGGAAAATCGAAAAACACCTTCGAGAAACTCCATTCAGGAAAAAAAGGGCAACGCAGACGTCTTCATGTTTAAGTGCTGAGGCGGTCACCGCTCCGTTGGCCTTTCCTCCGTTTCTCTTTGTTCCTTTCTCATTGTTACCTTTTTTCCCATTCGCTCGTTTGTTTGTCGGCTTGTTTGTTTTGTTCAATCTTTTGTACCTCTTTTGTTGTTTTCCCCCTTTGAAATAATCAGTGAAATCAATTGCTGGAGGCTCCTCAACTCTAAATGAACTTGACCTAAATCTTGAGCTTTGCTTCCTTTTATTTTTGTTATGTCACTGACTGTTTGTGGGGCTCCTTTGTTGTTTTGTTTTGGGCTTGTCACTGTGTTTTTAATATACTGGCTACCAATGAGATGAGGTGGCTTTGGCAAATATATGTGTCATTACTGTAAGCCCTACCATTGTCTTCTGTTTGCCTGTGTGTGTGTGTCTGTGCATATGTGTGGTGTGTGTGTAGTATTTGTTATGTTTAGCATTTTCTGTTCTGCTTGACACCCCTTGTTTGACTCCGAGTTTTTGCCTTCCGATTTTGTTTGTTTGCTCTTCTGCTTATTTGGTCTTGATCTTTGGACTGCCTTTTGACTTCTCTTTTTGGATTCTGTTTTTGTACCTCACCTGACTCTGACTACCGGCTTTCAATTCTGCTTGATCATTAAACGTTCCTTCCCTGCCTTATCCTGGTCTGCGCCTGGGTCCTTGTTCGGTCCCTCACACTGTGTGTGTGTGTGTGTGTGTGTGTGTGTGTGTGTGTGTGTGTGTGTGTGTGTGTGTGTGTGTCAGTGTGTGTGTGTGTGTAGTGTGTGTTGTGTTTGTGTGTACATGTTTTAATGTCTGTCTGTTTACATGTTGTGTTTGTTTATGTTTTAATGTCTGTGTGTTTACATGTGTGTGTTTTTAGAAGTGGTAAATAATGTGTGGTTTCTGCACAGCAGTAAATAGGTCACCTCTTCTGTCCCCACCCCCCTATCTATTTATCTCCTCTCCTCTCCCTCACTCGCTCTCTCATTCTCTCTCTCTCTACCCTTTACCCCTCACTCTCTCTCACTCTGTCTCTCTCTCTCTCTCTGTCTCTCTCTCTCTCTCCCCCTCTCTCTCTCTCTCTCTCACCCCCTCTCTCTCTCTCTCTCTCTCATTCTCTCTTACTTCCACTTCACTTCCCAGCCGCTTATTCTGCTACCATTTGTTTCCCCCAAGTCTATTATTTCTTATGTAATTATTTTTTGCTTGACTTTTTCCCCAGTTTTTTTATTTTCCCTCTGCTGTTTTTAATGTTTTCCAAGCATGAATGAATTATAACACAACTATTACATAATCTGTGTGGGCTTTGTTGTCTTGGGGCATGCAAGTCTCAAACAGGGGTGGATTTCAGATCTCAGCCAGGTGCCTGCAAATAAAATGTGCGTATTTAGTTCTGTGGTCAAAATACCCGTATGTGGCCAGTAAAATCACTGTGGTACCTGTAAATTAAAGGTCTCCCGTTCTTTGAGGTATTCATTCCTGACCAGCACACTCCAACTTCCACGTTGACCTCTCATAATTGTTATTTTCTCTCACACACACACACACACAATCCTTTTTCTATACGCTGTCGTCGACGTACTATGATTTGTATACTTACGATCTGTTTTGTTTATGCCGCTTTTCGCGAAGCGCGCTCTGCGAAAGCCATTCAAGCGCAGACTCACTTTCCACCAGCAGGGGGCGTCGTTTCCCCTTCAGTCGCGCGTTATTGCGGTGAATCGGTGAATGCCTCACGCGGGCGCGTGCTGGGGTGCGGAGGAGAGCGGTAGGCCAGCGGGCTGTTTACTTTAATTGAAAATCATGGAGGCGGAACTAGGGGGAAAACAGCTGTAAAATACAATGATGGGAAGGCTGTAAAATACAAGGATGGGAAAAGAGGAATCGACAGGCACACACAACCATAAAGATAAGAGAGTCAAAAAGTAATTATTGTACCTGTCAGAGAAGAGGGGCCATAAGTGGAGGGAGGGATAAAAAGAAGGCAGGCAGACATTTTAAAGGGGATTGGTGCATGGGGGGAGGCTGGGGTGGGGGGGGCAGTTAGTACAGACAGGGGTTGCAGGTAGGTGAAAGGGCACTATTACAGAAAGTGACAGCTGCATCGGAAAAAAGAGGGGTTGGAAAGAAATGAAAAGCGTGAGTCCAGATTGCGGGAGGAAGCGGCAGACGAGAGTTCTGTGTGCAGGAGGAGGGAGGAGGGAGGATGTGTGCGAGAACTAGGCCACCAGGTCAGAGACAGGGAAGCGAGGGACAGCAGAACGGAGGAGCGGAGGATGGGATGGACGGAGGGAGGGAGGGAGGGAGGAGGGGGATGCTCTCCGTGATGTGAAAAATGAAAAAAGGACTCTGTTTAATTGCGTTCTCCTTATTTCCTACCCCATGCCTTCTGTCTCTCCTGTTATTCCAGCTCTGTTTATACTCCCCCCAACATCTGTGTGTGTGTGTGTGTGTCTTGTCTGTGTATATGTCTATGTGTGTGTGTGTGTGTGTCTGTGTTTATGTCTGTGTGTGTGTGTGTCTGTGTGTGTGTGTGTGCGTGTGTGTTTATGTCTGTGTGTGTGTGTGTCTGTGTGTGTGTGTGTGCGTGTGTGTCATGTCTGTGTATATGTCTATGTGTGTGTGTCTGTGTTTATGTCTGTGTGTGTGTGTGTGTGTGTCTGTGTGTGTGTGTGCGTGTGTGTCATGTCTGTGTTTATGTCTATGTGTGTGTGTGTGTGTCTGTGTGTCTGTGTGTGTGTACTGTGTGTGTGTGTGTGTGTGTGTGTGTGTGTTTGTTTGTGTGTGTACGTGTGTGTGTCTGTGTGTACTTGTGTGTGTGTGTATGTGTGTCTGTGTGTACGTGTGTGTGTGTCATGTCTGTGTTTATGTCTGTGTGTACGTGTGTGTGTGTCTGTGTGCATGTTTGTGTGTAGGTGTGTGTGTGTTTTTATGAATGTGTTAGTGTGTGAGCCCTCTCCTCCAATGGCAGGGCAGCAGAAATAGGTCAGGCCCACATGGCCTGGCACGCTAACTGACTGTGGGTAAACAAACCGGCATCGCCATGAGAACAGCGTCCGGTCCGGACCCTGCCCATCTGTTTCATTTTTTCCCCTTGTTTTCTTTTTTTGTTAAGACATAACAGCTGTCAAAAATATCCAAAAGGGTATTTAAAAAAATGAAAGAGCAGCTAAAGGAGCCTGTCTGTCTCTTAATCTCTAAGAATAACCACGTCTCTTCCACTCTTTTTCTTCGTTGACTTGTTCTTCTTCTTTTGGTCATGTTTATTCAAATTCATATTTCGGGTCAGAAAGGTATTTTCCTGTTTGCGTGCGTCACTGTGAAACCCAGCTGATTTGTTTTGCTCTTGCGTCAAATCTTCCCAACCTCAACGGGAACAAAAGGGGTGGAATGAGGGGGTGGGGCGGGGGGCAAATCGTGGCAACTTTGGGCAAAAGGGGTGGGATGCCCCGGGCAACTTTGGGCAACAAGGGCAGGCCTGAACGGGGAGAGGCGAGACCACTTAGTGGGGGTGGGGCACTGAGTCACTGCAGGCCATCCCTGTGGATGGAAAGCTACTGAGATTTTTACACAACGTGTACAGAGGATTACGTGTGCAACAAAAGAAATAGTCAATAACATGTCGTGAACAAAGAGGGGAAGAAAACAGAAGGGCGTATGGCGAAAGGTTGAATGCTCTGAACACAACAGAGCTGGGCCGACTGGCCTTGGCGCGCAGACACCTGCAAAACTGCAGCGGATTACTGACCATCTTAATCGCAGCAGTCTGTGCTCACCGGTATTCACAACAAAACTCCCTTCACGTGATTCACGTGCGTTTTTTCACCCTCCCCCTCCCCTGGGGCAGACAGCCAAACGCCACCCCCGATCGGGGCTGACAACCAGCACCGGTCTGGTAGAGACGGGTTTGAACCGTGTCCCTGACAGCCAGCGCACACTCGTATCGGACCAGCCAAGATACGGTGCGTTAGACCGCTACGCTACCCGCCACCCCTCGAGCCCCTGATCCAAAGAGGATGGAGTATTTATTTTATTTTTTTTCAGATTTTTCCCCCGTTTTTCTCCCAATTTTGGTAGCCAATTATACCCTCTATTTTATTTTCAATTTCCCACCCTCACGAGTCCGCCGCCCGTCCTCCGGGAACGAGATTCGTATTCCTGACCTATTTCCCGCCTTCTTTCGAGACGGAGATCTTCCACGGACTCCATTAACCTTCTCCTCGGCGGACTCGTGCCGGCTCTCCCTCCCCCCTCCCCCGGAGGCGGACAGCCAAATGCCGCCTCCGATCGGGCTGGCGACCAGGGCTGGTCTGGTAGAAACGCGGGTTTCGATCCGCGTCTCTGACGGGCAGCGCACACCGCTCCAAAGCATGGTGCACTAGACCGATGATGGAGTATTTTTAAAGCGTATGTGCCCCAGAGTCTGTTAGTGTGGCCGGTCGGGGTCCGGGCCGTATGGGAAGTACGCTGCGGTGGGCTCGCTAGGCGGGGGTCCCCTGTCTGTGTGCCACTGAGTCATCAGAGTGCCTAACGCAGAGCGCAGCAGCAGCAGAGGGAGGGAGGGAGGGATCACCATGACGATGATGATGATGATGATGATGGGCAGGAGGAGGAGGAGGAGGACAGTGACGGAGATGATGAATCAATACCAAAGACGTCATCGCATTGTTCGCGGGTAAACTGTGCCCGGCGAGGGCTGGAGAGTTTAGCGGGTTAGCGTATCGGGTGCTAATGTAAAAGCCGCCGTTATCTGATGGCAAACAGGCAGGTGTTGCAGGTGCGTGTGAAAGGAG
>JAINUG010000314.1:840000-850000 GCA_029706075.1 Aldrovandia affinis
TATTATTCACGACCGAATGTAAAGTGAAATCGCGGGCAGTCATTCGGACAACACACTTGCCACACTTTTCTCGCGCGCGCGACAATTAACCAAGTCCTCCTTAAGAGCGCGCGCTGAAGGAGGGGGGGAGAGGGGGGGTGTGCGCGCGCATCCCAGGGTACGAGGCGGGCCCATCGGAGCGAGATCATGTGAGAGTCCACGCGCCGAAAGTAGGTTAGATACAGAGGGAAGAGCGAAAGACAAGAGAGAGCGAGAGAGAGATTGAGCGAGAGAGAGGGAGACCCACGGAAAGAGAGCAGCGGAGAGACCTGTCTGTGCACACCGTCGGCATCGCAAATCGCAAATCGCAAAAACGCACTGGAGAAATATATAACCAGCTAGCAAACGAAGGGGGAAGGACGAATACTTATTTTGCATGTGTTGGATATGGTTTAGGAAACGTATGAGGTTTTTATCTTCCCGTTTTAGTTTTTTTTCGTTGCAATAGCTGTTGTTCGGAGCTTTAAATTACAAAGTTAGATTCTAGCCAGCTTTATTGCTAGCTTTGCCGCTAGCTGAATATCTTTACTTTCATGCGCCGGAGTTCTGCCATTCGAAGACGATAACTAAGTCATCAACATGAGAGGTGAGTTTGGATTTTGCGATATTTTGGACAGATATCGTATTTTTAATTAAATGCCTTTGCCATACATCACTTAAAGACAATCTTATTTATCCAAATTAAGCCTTTCGGAGTGTGGCACCATTCGCTCTGTTTTGACATGTCTCTGATTGCGGCGTTACCCTAAAAGCTTCGCGCAAGCCCGAGTGCCGCTCCTAACGCGATTTTGATCTGACAGTTGGTGTCGCCTGAGAAAGATCGTTGAGCATGAAGTAGCTCGCGAATAATGCGCTTCAGAATATGCCTTTGAGCGAAACATTTGGATACTGGTTATTCATGTTACTGTAACGCGCACATTTGAATAGCTAACTTGGTGTTGGGGGGTGTGTGTGTGTGTATTCCCATTTTTTACATACCCATGTATTCACGGGTATGTAAAAAAAAAAAAAAAAAAAAGCTAACAAAAAAGTGTATTACTTGGAGAGGAAAAAAAAAAGTGTATTACCTACTTGGAGAGAAACAAATGTGACATTCGGTCGTGATTCAGTGAGCGGTTACGGCCAGCTTGCATGTTATGTCATAACGTGGGTTTTTTTCGGTCAGTAGATTCCGCGAAGCCTTCGAGGTCGCCGATTGTGTGTCAGTGTGTTAATTTATGATGCGCGTTCAGGAGGCTCGCGTGTTGTGTGCATGTTGTTGTTTTCGGGCTCCCAGCATGGCCGGCCGTGTGTGAGAGAGAGGGAAAGAGAGGGAGAGAGAGAGGGAGGGAGGGAGAGAGGGAGGGAGGAGGGAGGGAGGGAGGGAGAGAGAGAGAGAGAGAGAGAGAGAGGGAGAGAGAGAGAGAGGGAGGGAGAGATTGAGAGAGAGGGGGAGAGGCGGCTGTTCCATTGACCCAGTTATGTCACAGAGGATTACACAGCATTTAGGGAGGAGAGAGGGATGCGGGGAGGGGGAGGATGCGGGAGGAGAGGGGAGGGGAGGGGAGGGGAGGGGGCGGGCCTTAATCGGGGATGTGCGAGTCCATGCGCGCGGGTGTGCCAACTAGCGCGCGTGCCTTCGCCTGCCGCATTTGAACTTGAGCTCGAGCTGTCAGACGCAGAGATGAGAGATCACAATCATAGCCATTTTGTCAGCCAGCAGCTCAATCGTATACGACTCTGTCATTACAACGAACACCATTCCACAATATGTTGTTTTATGGTACAAAAATATTAACATTTTAAGAACATGAAGCAGTTTATTCTGCTAGTTTAGGGGGTGACTATTCAAGTTCAGAGACAATTAGGCGTACACCGCATGGCTGTTTCTCCTGGCTAATGGGACTCGCTCAGAAATTGCACATTATGATCAGTTGTATAGTAAAGATTGTTTTGTAAAGATCCTTTTGTAATTTTCACACTCCACTGAGCAGGTGACAGTCCTGTGTTGTTGCAGCACAATTTGTGTTTTTGTTTAAAGAGGCAAATTTGTGTCCGTTTGGATACGCGAAAGCCACGGTGACGCTAGCCTCGAGTCCGGCCACTGCGTCGGCGCGGCGCGGCGGCCATTTTGTGTGCGCCACAGTGTGTTCGGCTGCCCTGGGCTGCCATCTCCTCACAGAGGAGCAGAAGGGTGGGTGGGTG
This sequence comes from Aldrovandia affinis, assembly GCA_029706075.1. Classification (NCBI taxonomy): domain Eukaryota; kingdom Metazoa; phylum Chordata; class Actinopteri; order Notacanthiformes; family Halosauridae; genus Aldrovandia; species Aldrovandia affinis. Next base: position 842,224 of record JAINUG010000314.1, read on the forward strand.
GGTGGGGGGGGGGGGGTTATGCCCTCCTCAGCAGGCCATCCTAAGCCCTAGCAAACAAGTTTCTCGTACAGCCACACTGGAGATGGCGCCCGCCTGTCTCGTCGGTTCAAACGGAAAATATGAAAGCGAGCTGATTTATATTTTTGGGGTGAATTCACTGTGTTTTTATTTATTTACTTATTTATTTATTCTGGAATATGTTCAAATTGCTGTAATCCACTGTGCCTGCTCCTCTCCCCCCCCCCCCCACCCCTTTCCCCTGCTAGTCCATGCGAGAGAGCAGGAGGTTGAGGAGTGCTAGACATGCTGCTGTGCAGACAGTGGGGATGGAGGTTCAGCACAGAGCGGGCGGTTGGTTGGTTGCCTCCTGCATGGCCGCTCTCTCTCTCTCTCGGCTGCATTAGTGACGCCTGAAGGGAAGGCTCCCAGTGGCCTCCAGAACACTCGACCACTCAGAGCCTTTCAGAGCGGCGAGCGTTCCCTAATGGCGCGGCCAGACACACGCTTCCTGCCAATCTCCCCCCCCCGGGGTGCTGACACTCTGATCTTCCCCTGACCCTCGATTGCACAATCGAGTACGGGTAGCGGAGATCAGAAGGCGTGAGTTAAAGTCGAGCGCGTGAGCGTCAGCTGCAAGGGGTGTGGTCGATAAGAGTGTGACTAGTTCCCCCAGAGTTGGGGACTTGAGTCTTTAGCTCAGCGGGTTAATCGTCTCTCTTGTCGCGTCGAGATCCTCGGGTTCGAAACTCGCTGCGGGCAGAACCAACTCCGCTACATGCGCGCGGCTGTAGGCAGGAGCCAATCAGGAGTGGGTCTGATCCCACGGTCTGCTGTAATGCAGCACAGCCTGAAATACCTATAAAAAGAAACTTCAAAAGCTGCAAACATATCACAGAACAGAGTGTATGTGAATTTGAACACTTTAAATAAACAAATAAGTATTCCATTGCGACTTGGTGTAACTCAGACGTTTCTAGTGCGGCACTTTTGTCACAATCCATTGAGCAAGTTTAGAAGGCATGCCGGTTGTTGAAAGGGGAAGGGGGATTTGCGCGTTTCGAATTGCACGGCGCATATCTATTTTCGGACATACCAAGGACATCGCCCCCCCAGCCCCCGCCCCCCCCGCGCGCCCCCCGCGGCTGTTCCTCTCAAAAATAACCACAGGCCACTTTTAAAGAGAGAGTGCGCTGTTTCCAGGGGTGATTTCCAAACCGCACTCTGGAGATATAGACCTGCTGCTCGATGGAGAGCAGTTTGCCCCTGTGGTGTCAAGGTCGGAGGTTAAAGGCCATGGGGTCGAAGAGAACAGCGAGGAAAGTGTCGTTGTTCGCCCGGCGGTTCAGCCGAGAGCGTGCGGGTCACTCGAGCGCAGCGTGTGAGCGGTGCGTACAGGGCAAGCAGGCACGGGTTAAATATACATCAGCAGCTGTGTTGCGTAAAGAAAACACAACTTTTTTCAGTGAAAAGAGTGCATTGCAAACAGGACCTTTGGACAATGCCTGGCAGCTTCACTGCAGGAGGCCAGATATGAGCGCAAACTCTGCAACCCTGCGGGTCGGCGGCGTTACCGTGGAAACCAACGGGCTGGAGCGGTGATCGATTGACACGCTGACTGCCTGACACACTGACTGACTAACACACTGAGTGATTCTTTGACCGATGGGGCGGACGCACCGAATTAGTGACACTCGAGGGCTCGGTGGTGACAGGGGCAGATAAACATCCCTCACCGGTCCCTTTTCACGACAGACCGTCATTTCACCTGCTGCTCAGAGGACAGGAATACGTGTAGGCTTTGTTTTATTTTAAACTTCATTTTCTTAGTAGTTCTGGGAAAAAATTCAGTGAAAACACAATGAGCCAGTGTGGGTACACGAGCAGCTCTCTTCTACACAGATACAGTGGTTTGAGTGGTTATAAACATGCTGTTCCTGCAAATATTTACCTTTATAAAGAGTATTTATTGTTCATGGGGTGTAATTATTTCACTAATTCATCAAGTTGTCATGTACTGTTTTGCTTTTTAGTTTAGCTTTTTAGTTTTCTGTCACTCATGCTTTTGTGCTTCTTCAAGCCAAAGTGTTAGTGGTGCAGAAAGTGGCTATGATGTCATTGATGAACTTGTGTGCCCCTTTATTTTTGTTGGAATAATTTTATTACATCATATATATATATATATATACACACACACACACATAAGTTGAAGTAGTTTTTTTTGTTCTGGCAGGGGCAAGGTTACACACCTACATTTATTTTAAGAGATGCTGGCTAACTGGTGAAGCACATGTGCCTTGTTTTATTCCCAAAATATTGTTCTATTAGGTAAGAAAATAAATAGTGCACATGAGTGCGTTCACCAGGGAGTGACTCGATGTGAGGTGTGAACGTGCTAATACACATGCAGAGGATTATTTAACACAGCGGTTAAATCCGGCGTGCATGACGTCATCGTGTAGACAGCGTTCAGAATAAGCAACCAGTGTCACTTGTAATTTATTGGTGATTGGCCAATAATTATCTGACTGAATGTGGGAAATATATTATATTATATATTATATATATTATTATATATATTGGTGGTGCTTAAACAATGACATAATATGCCACTCAGTTAAGCAGTATCAGGAAATAACTTGTGCATACATAACGATATAGATATATGTAGACTATATAACTTTCGATCACATCTATATAAGACAATTAAGTATCACGCTTCAAACACTGGGTTCTTTTTTCCATAATCAAATTATGTATTTGGACATAAACAGTGTACATTTTCCCGTTTACTCCCTGGCCTTTGTTTCCAACAGTGTAAAGGGTGGATTAAAATGGTTTTATAAGGGGCTCAATTACAGTGTAGCCGAATATTTGACGCCACAAATCTAGATCGGATGGTAACCATTGCGGGCACTATGCTCGCCTGCGCCTAATTGCGTTCATCAAGTTCAAGGTCTTAATTTCAACGTGCAAATGCGCTGTATTTTAAATCAACTTATTAGCTAACTTGGCTGTATCACTGACTGACTCAATTTTATCTGCGTAAAATAAATCGAAACCCATCTAATGTCATTTTAACGTGAATATAACTCGGCATTGTCGGTGACCCTGTTCTGTGCCACCTTAAAACGGCAAAAAGAAAAAGCGGAAAACGAAAAGATTGTCCTTCCTGGGCCGCCATACACATTACACACCTCCCTCTTTGCGCAATGAAAAAGTGTGTCAGTAGGACAGCTCGCCCTCATGGCCTGATGGCTGTGCGGAGCTGAGTGACGCCCGGAAATGGCAAATCACAGCAGCAGTTGCGTGCCCGAGGGCCAATGAGAGTGGAAGGGGAGGAGCCACCGCGTTGCTAGGGTGACCTTCCCCTTGAATGAGTGTGCTCGTGGAATGCGATCATAACAGCGGTTATATAACAGGGGAGGGGAGGGGAGGCGTGTGATAGGGGACTACACAGGCTTGTGGGACAGCATTTCGACGGCAGGCAGCTATGAACAGTGTATTTCCTTTTTTATTTCTGATAGAGATAAATCAGGAAGTATTCGAAGCGTAAGGGCGTCGAGTGTTTTATTTTACGCACGGCCACTTAACACCAAATCACTTGTAAAGAAAAATCGTGTCGCTCGCTGACGTTACACACTTCCTAAAAAACATTCAGCAGAGAGCTTGCACTTGTCAAAATTGGTATCAATCATCCGTACAAGTCTAACCTTTCTGGCAACTGTTACTGTTCCAGCAATGCTGTACAAAGATTAAAGCACACGTACAACGGCCAAAGTAGTGTATCAATTGTTCGAACAATATGTTTTTGAGTCAATTCGGATTGTACGGTTGATTCCTTTTCTGGAAAAGTTTCCTTCGAAAAAAATGAATGTACCGGCTTGTGTTTGTCCCCTTTGTAATTAACGTTATCTCAAAAACACGCAGCGTTCCTGATCTTTGCTGAGCATTCACTTCTGTTCACATTATGTAGCAACATTTACAATCTTTCAGCTCGCCGATGCCATGCGCAGTTCTCACTTTGTTGAGTCGCGCGTTTCCAGTTGTTTTGGAACATACCCGTGAACGAATAAGTTAATGAACTTACCAGTGATGGACTAATCAAACTTAAAGTCGCGTATGTTTCAAAAGTTTGTCTTCTCGCTTTTTACGCAGTTAACTAAGTTAGTTAACTTACCAGTGATGGACTGATCAAACTTAAAGTCGCGTATGTTTCAAAGGTTTGTTTCTTGGTTTGTCGTCTAACGTTGGTACGCAGTTAACGTTTGAGGACGCGAATGCGTACTGGCGTACCACTTTATGTGCACCCCTGCCTATATGACAAGTTTTCCAGTCCCCGAAGCAGAGAAGTATCCCAATAGCATTAGGTCACCATGTTTTACGGTTGGGACAGTGTTGGGATGATGCGCGGTCTTTAGGCTTGGGCCAAACACAGCGCCTAACATCGATGGCCAAAAAAATGATATCTTGCTCAGACCATAGAATCGTCCTCCACTTGGTTTGAGAGTCTCCCACATGCCCTCTGGCAAACTCTAGGCAAGTTTTCATGTGAGTTTTCTTCAACAATGGTTTTCTTTTTGCCACCCTGCCATAAAGCACAGATTTGTGAATCACCCGGGCTATTGTTGTCCCATGGACAGTTTCTCCCATCTCTGCCATGGCAGACTGTAACAGTATCTTTAAAGTATGCCTTTCATTAACCTTTAGGAGGGGAAAATGACGACAACAGAACTCTATGGCCTTTATTCCACGGATATGAGCTGAAATGGGAGCTATAATAAGTCGCCATTGCTCGAAGTGGGCTGATTGCCGTCTTTTTTTAACCCGTTTATTGGCTCAGCAATAATAGCATTACCTTTGTACGTGTTAATGATCAGTGGCGCTCGGTTTACTGTCTTGAGTTTTTATTTTAGTAGCACCTATAGATTTTTAAAAGCCCAATTTTGAGCTGTGCACAATGGGCCCTTGGCTGACGGCGGTTCTCTTTGTGATGTCAGCAGTCTTCTATCTCCGTACGAATGAACGACAAAGCCATCAGGGTCGTCATCTCACGGTCACACACCGCTCAGTATTATGGCACCCTGTGCGTTATCACGCCCCCCCCCCCCAGCAGAGGTAATAAACGAGGTTGGACTCTTGTACAGTTACTATCCAATCTGGAGCTGTCTCAGCCGCTATCAGCCTTTCTGACAGCGGCCCTTCTGAGGCAAGGCGGTTGAAGTGCCGTCCTCTCCTGGCTGGACTTTTTTGGCCCCGGGGGGCGGGCGGCTGTGGAATCACTGTGTTGCCTGGGTGTTCAGCCGTGACCCTGACCTTCTCCCCCTCTCTCTAACCCCCCAGCTCAAATTGAGGTGATACCGTGTAAGATCTGTGGGGACAAGTCATCAGGAATTCACTATGGAGTGATCACCTGTGAAGGCTGCAAGGTGAGCGCTGTTACCTGCTGCTCCTCTTCTCTCTCTCTCTCTCTCTCTCTCTCTCTCTGTCTCTCTCTCTGTCTCTCTCTCTCTCTCTCTCTCTCTCTCTCTCTCTCTGTCTCTGTCTCTCTGTCTCTCTCTCTCTCTCTCTCTCTCTCTCTCTTCTCTCTCTCTCTCTCTCTGTCTCTCTCTCTCTCTCTCTTTCTCTGTCTCTCTCTCTGTCTGTCTCTCTGTCTGTCTCTCTGTCTGTCTGTCTCTCTGTCTCTCTGTCTCTCTTTCTCTCTGTCTGTCTCTCTCTCTCTCTCTCTCTTTATCTTTATCTCTCACTCTCTATCTCTCTTTTTCTCAGATTTTCACCAGCCTCACTTTCCTGTATTTGTATTGACTCTGTGTTTTTTGTGTTTTTCCTGCTCACACACACACTCCCTCTCTCTCTCCCCCACACACACACTCACTCACACTCTCTCTCTCTCTCACACACACACACACACACACAGGGCTTCTTCCGACGCAGCCAGCAGAACAATGCCATGTACTCGTGCTCCCGGCAGAGGAACTGCCTGATCGACCGCACCAACCGCAACCGCTGCCAGCACTGCCGTCTGCAGAAGTGCCTGGCGCTGGGGATGAGCCGCGACGGTGAGCAGGCACACACACACGCGCACACACACACACATTCATTCGCTCTCTCTTATTAAATTAATCAGTCATGTGAGGCTCTGGTGTGTGTCTCATTAAAGAGCCCGCTGGGCCGCTGCCAAAGACCCACAAATAAAAGCGCAGCCGACCATCAGTGCTCTTTTGTCTTTGTCGTTGTTGTTGTTGTTGTGCTGAACTTGTGTGCAGATTTGTCTCTTTTTTCTATCGTCCTTGTTTAAACTCCTCCCCCGAGTGCTTTTTTATTTGTGCCATGGGTTCGAAAATGACATCATCTCTAATGGTTCTCTTGTTTTTGTGTCTTTTTCTTTTTGTCTGTTTCTTGTTTGTGTCCGGTGCGCGCGCGCAGCGGTGAAGTTCGGCCGCATGTCCAAGAAGCAGCGGGACAGCCTGTACGCCGAGGTGCAGAGGCACCAGCAGTCCCAGGAGCGCGCCAGGGGCGGCGTCGGCGGTTGGGGCGGGGGGGGGGATGGGGGCTGGGCCGCGAGGAGTCCGGCGACGACGGCGGTCACAGCCGCGCCTACAGCAGCAGCGGCTCCAGCGTGGCGCTCAGCGACCTGGACGACATCGCCACGCTGCCCGACGGGCTGCTCTTCGACCTGCCGCTCACCCCGGAGGGCGCGGGCGGGTACTGTGGGCTGGAGGCGCTGGGCGGGGAGGGGGCAGCAGCGGGGGCAGCTCCTCGCAGAGCTCGCCGGAGCAGGGCTGCCCGGACGTCTCCGACGGCAACCTGGTCAAGCACGAGTACGACATGTTCCACGAGAGCGGCCTCTTCGCCCACTCGCCGCTCGACACGCTGACCGACGGCTGCTCCCAGCTCGACACGGGTCAGTGTGTGTGTGTGTGTCTGTGTCCCCCCTGTGTCTCCCCTGTCACCCCCCCCCTCCCCAGTGTCTCCCACCCTCCCCAGTGTCCCCTCCCCTCCCCTGTGTCTGCCCCCCACCCTGTCCTCCCACCCCCTGCCTCCCCAGTGTCTCCCCCTGTGTCTGCCCTCCCACCCTGTCCCCTCCCCAGTGTCTCCCCTCCCCCCGCCCCCAGTTTCTGCCCACCCACCCTGCCCCCTAAGGGGGCCATAAAAGCGTGTTTGTGTGCCGGGTGTGTGGGCTTCTCCAGGGAGCATGTTGGAGTGTTTGGAGTATTTGAGTTGTAGGGCCGGTGATTGGTGCAGTCAGTTTCGGCTCCCTTCTGGGGCTGTGACTAAATAGACATTTAAACGGGTTACTTTTCAAATGATTTTAAATGTTTGTAATTAGTCATACATACCCATATGAAATACCGGACACTCCTGTTCTTAAGCAGTGTTGTGTATGTAGTGAAAGGAATTGAATAGCTTCGTTAAAATGTGACTATTTTCAAGTGTGGTGTGGTGTGATTGGCTGTTGTGTGAGTCAAAGTTGGAGTGCTGTGATTGGCTGTTGTGTGAGTCAAAGTTGGAGTGCTGTGATTGGCTGCTATCTGACTCAAAGTTAGAGAGGTGTGATTGGCTGCTATCTGACTCAAAGTTAGAGAGGTGTGATTGGCTCGTGGTTGACATTGATATGGTGCCGTTGCAGAGCACATAACGCAGAGCGTGGTGAAGTCTCACCTGGAGACCTGCCAGTACAGCAGCGAGGAGCTCAAGAGGCTCGTGTGGAACCTGTACACACCTGAGGAGACACGCGCCCTGCAGAACAAGGTGAGCGCAGCTGCACCGACCAATCAGC
>JAINUG010000314.1:855000-868863 GCA_029706075.1 Aldrovandia affinis
TATGTATGTACGTACGTATAGAGAGAGGGAGAGAGAGAGAGAGACAGAGCAGTGTGGTTTGCCCACCTGCCTCCCAGTGACTGCCGAAAGCATATTTACAGTGACGCTGGAATTGAGACGAAAAGAAACAGTTTGGACCGCGAGCTCTGAAGCTGAAATGCTGATGTCACAGAAGGATGAAAGGATGACACTGGCGGACCAATGGGGAGGGCCCGCAGCAGACCCGGGGACCCTCCCTGCTCTCAGGGACGGCCAGGTGAGGGCGCTGTGGGAGCCCTGGACGCACGCCACCATTTTGCACAGTGGACGTGGCTGTTGGAAAAAGCCGCTTGAACATGAAGGCAAACGGGACAAGCATTTCATCTTTCGTTTTTTTTTGTCGTCGTTTTTCTTTGCTCTCCTTTCTTTCCTGCTCTCCAGTTTTGTTTTTGGACTGGACTGAACAGCTGGAACTTTGGCCCTCTCTGTGTTGTTTCGACCCCATAACTGTGGTAGCCCCCCGACACAAGGACACTTTGGAGGGGGAATGGGCCGAGTGCTGTCGAAATGAGGAAGTGAGCAGTTGGGGCCACTTGAGCTGTCATGGATTCTCAGACAGGGGGTGGCGCTATATACCTCTCAGGCCAGCAGGGGGAGCCATCAGCCCCTACCCAGAACCTGCCATCACTGTATTGTATTGTACGGCTGTGACAATGATCAGCATTGTATTCTTTTGTAAATGTGTGCCCCGGTCCCATGACCCCTTCCCCCTCCAACTGACACACCCTCCTCCCTCCCTTGTTTCCTCCTCCACCTCCTTTGGCACAACTGAAGGTTGACAGCTACCGACCCCATCAAGGAATCGTAGTACTTAGGGCTGTGACAATCATTGCTATTACTAATACCATTGTCATTATGAATAGTATTTTCTACTCTTTGTTGCATTACAGAAGAGAAAAGAAAACGAAAAAAACACTTAAGGAAGAAATTCAAGCAGATACAGATATATTTTGTACAGATTTATTTTCACACGCAGGTTTTGTTACACACTCCAGTAGGCCTCTGACCAGGGTGGACTCCCCCCCCCCCACTACCACTGACAATCACAGAGTCTGCATCTCAGACCCATCAAACGAAACCGTTACCCACCTGTCTTATCTGTTCATCAGGAAGCTCCGCTGAGTGTACGATCTCTCGACAGACTTCCTGGGGACTGGAGATTGAGTCTGGGCAGGAAAACACTTATAACTTTGCCCTGAAATGGGGCATTTTTGTGGGGGTTTTGGACTGATGCCCGCTCTCGCTCACTCGCCATCACGGGATGCTGTGTCTGTCGATGCGGACGGATGACGAAAGTCGAGGTCGATTAGATAAACCTCTTCCGCCGTTCCCCGAGCAGTGCACACAGCCTGCCGAAGTTAGCGCGCCTGCCGCGAAACAGGGTGTGTCACGGATAGGGAGGCACAGTTAACCCTGGTCCTAAGGGCCCATTCACCTCCCCCTCCTCCAACTGCACACGCCCCCTCCACAGTAGGACTTAGACTGGGAAAACGCAGCACGCTACCGCGCTGCAAGCCCCACCATTTTCAGATTGCACTTGGAATGGAACCAATATATGTTTAAACAAGCAAATGATAAAACAAGCAGCACAGGGAAGTCAATTTCACAGCAGAGGTACAGACAACCTGTCATAACAGTGCAGTGTAGCACATGCTTGGGGCCAAGTGTTAACTTGTATCCAGCCCCCTCCCTCCTCTTCCTCCCCCAAATAAAAAAACAAAACCTGACCTCCTGTGGTACCACAAGTGTCCCCCGTCTATGGAGGAAGTTCTCGGGATAGGTGCGGTCACGCACACTCACTCACTCAGGGAGATAAGCTGGGCCTCGCAGGTCCACGGTGTCTTCTTCAGTTGGCCTAGGCGACACATTGCACCAGGATAGAATACCTTATCTTTCCTCAACCACTGTGTACAGTATCTGTATGTTCTTGTGAATGTCAATCACGGAAGTGTCAAAGACACTTTTAAACCCTCGTCTGATATCGATGTTATTACTGGACCTTTTGAGTCTTGAGACATAGAATTTCAAAAAAATATATATATAAAAAAAAACTAAAAAACAATCATGATAAATAAAAGATGGGTTTTATTCTTGGATTTTTAACGTTGGTTTTGTTGTGATTTTATTTTATTTTGGTTTCTTGTCTTTGATTTCGGCCATTATGATGTGTCCTCCTCTGTTTAGTTTCCACCTTGTTCGTCTTGTAAGATTGTGATTCTATTTTTTTAAAGAAAGAGTAATTAAAAATGCCCAAAAAAACTAAAACATTAGAATTTTCTTTCTGTTAGCACAACTGTCCCTCATGTTTTCATTTTATTGAATATATATACATGTGTAAACATTATCTGGACTTTTAATAAGATATATTATAAGCTTAAGAAGTTGTTTTAAACAGACGCAAGAGATATATTGTTGTACAATGGAAATACAGTATGTGGTATTAAGAATGTAATAAAGATCTTTTTTTACATAAAGTTGCATCTATTGTCCCTGTTTTTTGTGCAATCACAGAAGTCTGGTTTGGCTTAGTTCATGAGGAGGAGCAACATTGTTTATCCCCCAAATTTTTGAGTGACAAAGCCATTGGATGCCAGACCCTGCCCAACCACCAAGCAATAGTGCCCCACACTTGAATAATGAACATAACATAATATATGAATTATATAGCCAGCTAGCTACAAAGATAATAATATGCATTGTCTGTTCAGATGTACAGCTAAGTTAGCTGCCTAGCTACGAATATAATATATGGATCGCCTGCTTAGATGGCTAGTGAAATACTTGCTAGTGAAATAAAAATCGTGTCGTCGGAGACAGATCACTACATCAGATAACCTTTATAATTTTTATAGGCTACTGTGCTTATATTGTGTCTGAACAGACAATGCATATTATTATCTTCGTAGCTAGCTGGCTATATAATTCATATATTATGTTCGTAGCTAGCCAGCTAGCTAGTTTTACAGCTGAGCAAGCAATGGTTATTCGTAGCTAGCCACCTAGCTGTAATGTAATGACTTCCGTATATTATATTCGTTGCTAGCCAGCTAACTTAACTGTACAGCTGAACAGACAATGCATATTATTATCTTCGTAGCTAGCTGGCTATATAATTATAATATAATTATATATTATAATTCATATATTATGTTTATATTATGTTCGTAGCAAGGCAGCTGAACATAATAGCTGTACAGCTTATTCGTAGCTAAATGACATCACTGGACACATTCTTCCAGGTTTTGTCACTCAGGAATGCGAGCTTGTCATGTTGGCATAGCAACTACAGTCCAAAATTCCAACGACGTCACCCGGACAAAAATTCCTAAGCCCGGACAGGTTTTGCCATGACAGAACTACCTTCCGCAATCGGTCAGGACCGCAGAATCACTTGCGATTTCCGCAAGAGACTCAAAACCCACCTTTTCAGACCCACCTTTTCACCACTGCCTACTTGCTCAATTTTATTTTTATTTTTTTATTTAACCTTTATTTAACCAGGCAAGCCATTAAGAACAAATTCTTATTTACAATGGCGGCCTGGCAAAAGGCAAAGCCTCTTGAGGGAAGGGAAAAGGGGCTAGAAGGGAACACTATATACCCCTGCTTACTCCATTAAACAAAAAAGGTACTAACCTTTTCCTTCCCAGTGTTACAGGTATGGTACGCAGCTGCCTGATTGTTCCTACCGTGTATTAATATACATATTGTAAGTCGCTCTGGATAAGAGCATCTGCTAAATGCTTAAAATGTAAATGTAATGTAAAATGTATTCGGAAATCTAAGAGCGCCAACATGTCGTCTGCTGCCTAATTGTTTCCTCATTATTATTATTATTATTAGTAGTAGTAGTAGTAGTAGCCTAGTAGTACTACCAGATTGAACACATTGTTTAAGCTATACGTAATGGTTTGCACAATAAAGTTATTAATAAATTAAAACAACATAAGCTAGGCTACTTGTGGAAAACAAAACAAAAACACACATTGGTTTTCTAAAACTACCCATATTAGCATAATTGGCACATCCTTTAAGGACATTTATTTAATATACATATTATGGTTCCACACGTGTAAAACATTTCAGTCAATCTATAGGCTATACAATATCCAATAATGCAGTGGTTTGCAAGAGGAAGAATGGCAGCATTGTCACTTCTCGAAGATATCGCCAACCGCGCAATAAGATGGGAACGAGTTATTAGAGATTTTGACCTCAGTTTTAAATCAGACCACTTTCTCTTTACGTCCTTCGGGGACCTTTCCTCGTTCACAGCCTGGGCTACAGACTGCCAGGCCACGTTCTTGGCTTTACTGGTAAAGCCACTGGAAAGGCTCCCAAACAGCGTCCCTGCACGCATCTGCACCTCCGCCAACAGGACCTCGATTTCGGCCTCGCTAAAATTATTTTTCTTGCAGCTCGCCATTATCAAGCAGAGGATTTGTGCTTTGATTCGAGCTCCTTTATATGCTAATGATATTAATTAAGGGGCATTTACAAGGCGGAGACCTAAAACCATTCACCTGCGCACAATTTCAAGATCATTTGTGATTTAGAGATTTCACATCATCTGGGGTTCAGTTTCTCTGAATGGCACATTTCAGAAATGATTTTAGATCAAATGTAGGATGGTTTCTACGCAACTTTTTATAAATGAGGCCCCCAGGTTTTGATGCGTAGACGTTCAGGGTGAGAGAATTACTTTATATATTCTGAATTCACGGGCCCAGAGGCTTAGCGGCCCTCAAAAAAGCCGATTTGTCTCATGCATATTTCTTTAAAAATTGAGTAAATAAATACAGGTGGTTTTGTGATCAAATGGTTGGAGGCAATGGTTTCGTGCGTGCGTGCGTGCGCGCGCGTGCGGGGAGGGGGGTGTAAGGGGGCCCTAGACTTTTACGAGCCCTTGGTCTCATAATCCGTCCCTGGGTCTCATGTGTTCTTCACAACTTGCAACTTTTCGTTAGACTATAAGATACAGTCGCAATTTTTGCCAACGGTTGCAACGGCAATGATTGAATTGAAAATGTGTAAGGAAAAGAGGCGATATTTCTGCATCTGTTTGTTGATGCGATTTAGTTATAATAGCATTGATTTGTTCTGTTTAGATGATTAAATTAATGACAAGATTTTCTTTTGATTTAAGTTTGTATTTTTTTTTCTTTTTTTGTGTGTGTGGATGTGTCAACAAAACGTAACATACATTTTGGAGTTGTGCCATGCGAAATTAGTCTGTAAATATATTTAGTGGTTTTGAATGTTGTGTTAACCATTTTGAAAACTGTGCTAATGGTTGGGGGGAAAAAATGTGCTTAAGCAATAGAAAAAATTGCAAAATTCGCACTGATTCAAAGTGCATTGTGAAGAAACACCCATAAACGAGAGGGAGACAGGGTGCGTGTACACATAAAACGGCCTCAAACGACAGTCCAAAGATTTACTGTGTTGTAAAATGTGGTCAATGATAATACGGTCATCTTACATTTTACCCCTAAGTAGAAATGAAATATAAGCAGAATTCTTAGGTTTCTGGCTGTATTCTGTATTCTGTAGGATTGTCTTTCGTCGTGTCACACCCTGACACGCACAGGCCAGGAGACACCACACCCAAGTAAAGATCTCTTGCAAACTGAAAAACACATTCTCAGATGGTAATATGCTAGATTTCAAAGGGCGAGTTGAAAAGCTTTTAGGGTGAAAGCATTTCTAGATTTCTCTCCCGTGCATTGCATGCATGGAATTGCTGGATTGTGGATTACTCAAAAATGATCAGTGTAATGGGGTGAAATATTCGTTTTTATTTTATTGGAGACTTAAGAATTACGATGACTTTATGAGTCATGGCTTACATAGGGAATGATTTGATTGACATGATTTGCATAAGGACATTGGCTAGATTTCACCTTGCTGTCTGAAAGCGTTTAAATCAGATCTGCAAGAAGATTATGTTTTTTGGGGACTTTTTTGGGGTGGTTGATCTTTTATAAACTCAAGGCCTTTCTGAAGCTAATACACCAGGTATGCTGGACATGGCATTCTGAAAACTTCAATAGCGTTTAGGAATTAGTTTCGTAATTATTCTGAACTCACCGTGAAGATTTCAAAGAGCCTCAAAGACAACGTTATGAAGTGCATGTGCTAAATGTCACAGAGCGAGCTGAAAACATGTCGGCTGCGGAGCCGTCAGAAAGTTACGTTCCATTAATTGTCGTCTCGCACCTTTCTGAAGTGCATGTGCTAAAAACATGTAGGCTAGGCTACGGGGCTGTCTGAAAGTTATTAAATTACTTTTTATGGGCCGTAAACTGCGGTGGGTCACTTTTTTTTTTTAAATTACACATTAATCTCTGAAAACCTTAAATATCACAACAACCCCGAAAGACGTTGTGTGACACCTTGTTGTGAAACGTCTTAAGGTAAAACAGGTTCACAATAGCTGCAACTATCGTGGTGACTATAACATTCTTGATAAAGGACATTCCTTATTTGTTTTGGAGCAGCCTTGTTTTACAACTCCAGTAATGAGAATCACGAGCTGTCCCGCAGTTTGCGGTCTGCCCGGGACCTATCCCAAAATTAACGGGCGACGCTGCCTCCTGGTGGAAAATATCGACCCTAGCGAGTGCCCTGTATGTCCTCCAAGCCGGCAGTCGGCGCTACGCGTGCGGCTGGAGTCCAAACTCCCCTCCCTCTACTTCTCAGGAATGTCCGTCTACGCCACCTCAGACAGGAAGTCTCCGTGGTTGCCATGTAAGATCCCCCGATTCCGTACGGAGCTCCAGAAGAGTTAGCGCCAGGTCTGAACCTGAATGTCCACCCCAGCAACGGCACCAAACGCAACTAGCTCGCGAACTTAGCCAACAATACTGTACAATCGCCCATTTTTCACTCTGCAAGTCTCCAACTGTACCTGTTAGACCGTGTAAAGAACTTTAAGCGGAGAGTCCGGCTCCAAGATGTCTGTAGCGGGCTTGAAGAAACAATTTTACAAAGCCAGTCAGGTCAGCAACAACTTTGTCTTTCTCTCGCTTGCTAACCCGAGCAAACGTTAGCTGTAATATCGAGGGTTGCCCTGGAAAAATTAAACGACCTATTTTTTTGTTATGAAGGGGAATCCTCCTGCCTATATGGGTAAGGTAGCTATATTGGGCTAGCAGCTAGTTAATTATTGTATTGAGTATAGCTACTGCTAGCTGGCTGTCAAGCTAGCTGGCTAATCTGAGTAGTGCTAGCAAGTGAATTAGCCAGCTAGCACGTTCACTTCGCAACTTCACAACAACTTTTGAGTTGCCTGTCACCGCTTCATTTTGGCTGCTTATCTAGCGGACTACCCAGCTAGTTGTCTGGAGCGCTTGGTAAGGAGAGGTAGGGTTTCCCCAAGACATATAGCTAGTTATCCAGCTTCAGTATGTCAAAGGGACAGTTAACGTTGGCAAGCTTGGCCAAGTGTGGCTATAAGTTATTAGAAAACAACCTGATTGTTTCCAGATTTTGAAACCGCTTGTTGCATTTTTCTGGTTTCTCCGAGTGACGAATCAACGCTGGCTATTGCTAGCGACACAATCGCTCACATAAGATGTATATTTATCTGACACTGGTGCTGTCGTGCTCTGTTGTGAAATGGTGACGTTGTCAGGTCTCGCTAGCTCACTATCACTATCGCTTTGCGTGTGTCACAGCGCAGCTATCCAGCTGTCCTGCGAGCTAAATTGGCATCCAACTATTGTTTTTAGAACCCCTAGCCCACGAAGAACCGTATTTCTTAAAACATCTACAATGAGGTCAATTGCATTGCATTATTTACTGTGAAACTTTCCGCTGAAAGTAAGTTGGCTCATATGTGTGGTGTGTCGCCAGCAGCAACTTGGCTATGTCACCCTTCCACTTTTACTACTTATTTGACAAAGTGGCCCAAGGTATGGTATGTCGAGGGAAAGTGTATTTCCACCATCGATAAGACACGGCTGTTTTGGAGGAATTCGGTGCAGCATCATTAAATTGAAACGCTTGAAATGAACAGATTTTCAGGAAGGCACGTTGAGGTTTCCCCCCCTATCAGATATTGACGTTTTCTTTAACTGTGCACCGTCTCAGTGAATCTGAGCGTATGTAAAACACTATCTAGCGATGGCTGTTGCGTATGTCTACTTACTGTTACTCGTGTGTCCTAGTACTGCGTCTTTGAAACGTTATCTACGCTTTTGTATCATGCTTATTATGTTACCTACAAACACGGTTCTAAGTTACACATGCCGTCTTTTCTTAACTAGAATTCGTTTTCCCAGTCGTAATCGAACCTTGAACAATTGCCCCCGTGGCATTTTGTTGTCAATCTGTATTTAAGTCGTTCTGATTTTCACAGAATATTTACTTACCCTTAGGACTTATAACAGTACTGCCCGCAAGGGACATCAAAGCATAATGACCACATTGTTTTAAATATTCCACTCCTGACTTTTTTTTTTTTTTCTTCTTTCAAATATATCATCCCATTATGTTTGTTACATTTTGAGCGAGGCTATTTTGCAAAATAAATAAATAAATAAAGATACATCATGTCCATGCACTTCGAAACAAGGAGAAAGAATGAATGGGCCTATTCAGCGCTTCGGTATGGTCACCCATGAGTTTTACTGAATTCACAAAGATAAACAGAAAGGAGGAGTGAAAAGGAAAACGATAGCAGAAATGATGCAGAGGTGGGTGAAGGAGTGGGTGAAATTACTGCTGCTCATATTAGCCGAGAAACTGCTTCTACAGTTGTTGTTAATATTGAATATGTTACTGTAAGTAATATGCTGTAAGTAGGTGGATAAACTGTGTTTCATGGTCCTGCAAACCCCCCTGACTGAGCCCTGACCCTCCTTTCTGTGGTTCTCTGTGGCTCAGTTGGTAGAGCATGGCGTTGGCAACGCTTAGGTTGTGGGTTCAATCCCCACTGGGGCCACATATACTGAAAATGTATGCATTCACTACTGTAATTCGCTTTGGATAAAAGTGTCTGCTAAATGGCGTATATTATATTATATATTCTACACATTTCAATTTTTTCCACCACCTCGGATGGTAACATGTTATTTGCCACGGTGGAAAAAATACCATCGGCGTAAAGAGATACCATTGTGTGTTCGCTTGGCGGATACCCTTACCCGAGGCGACACAGAGAGATCGTGTTTTACATATTATTGCTTCACGCATTTGGGTGTTTGTTGAAGCGGTTCAAGTTGAGAACCTTGCCCGAGGCTATGTCGGCAGTGTTCTACCTGTGATTTGACATTGGAGTCACACTCAGGAACTCAACCTAAAAAGAAGCCAGGCATACTGTCTTACCGATTTGTGTGCGCATCCTGTTTGTTCAGGAACAAGTTCACGGACTCAAATTTGTGCGTGCAAAACATGCCACACCTTCAGCACACAGCCACCGACAACTAAGTTCTGACCCTGCGTTTGTCAATCAGATTATTGTAATTTATGTGTGTTTGTTTGAGCCTGCAATCCTCTGCCCACAATCCATTTCCCTGGCCACTGCGCCACGCTCTTGTCCGTACAGTGTTTCCATGCGTACAGTTCTCCTGCTTTGCGTACCGCTGATTTGCTTGGCACGGGAACTTATCCACAGTAAAAAGTTTGCATGTCGTCAGCGTCATGCAAAAAAAACCTTGTATGTCCGTTTTTTGTAATTATTTTTCTTCTCAGTTCTCATTCAGCGGTATGCACTGCAAATGTCTCACGGCTTGACAGCCAATAAAGCTTGTAGTTGTGCTGTTCAGCAGAGCGACCGCAAAAAATATATGGCGTGCCAAGCGGGCTGTGACACCCTGCCAAAAAACAGCCAATAACAAATCAGTGCGCACCTAATGAACAGAGGCCCGAGCTGGGCAGGGTCCACCTGGCCACAGGCCGTTTCAAACCCCCCCAGGTGACTGAACCATAGTGTTGTGTTGGATAAATAGACATTTGTGCTCTTCCTGAAAAGTTGTCTCCTTATTTTGGAGACGCAAGGTTTTTTTTTTGCCTGACACTGGTGATATACGTTCTTTTAACAGGATCTTTTATTCAGAGGCTGTGGGTTGGACCGAAATGTCCCACTGGGGGGTTTAAAAGGGGGAAGGAGAGGGGAGGAGTACTGGCTGTTAAAAACAGGCAAGTGTGTAAGCCAAAACTTACACACGTGCCTCAAGAAGGACAGTTGAAACACTTCTCTGTGTATATGCTGGTAGTAATAATAATAATAATAATAATAAACAGGTTAATAAAAGTAATTAATCAGGGATGTGATTTTTCCTGATTAATCAGGAAGTACTGTGTTTTCTGATGCTAAATGTCTGTGGCTATTTGGATTTATTTGCTGAACATTTATTTATTATTTTTTATTATTTTTTATTTATTTGCTCTCCTGCTATCAGCTGTCAAAGAGTGCAACATTTCTTAATGTGTATGCTTAGGACATAACACGTCCACAAGATATCTGTGGTCTGAAAATAAACATTTCCTGATTAACCAGGAAAAAAAATCACATCCCTGATTAATAGAATAAATATGAAGCATTGATCCTGTCATAGCTCAAATCCCCTCTCATCCCCTGATAATAATATTGCACTTTTCATATACCGAGGCGAAAGTGCTGTACAAACTAAAAAAGTGCACAAAATGAAGCAAAGAAACTCGATCCTCACTAAAAGTGCTCTCATACCCAGATTTGCTGTATTATTGCTGTACTTTGTCCAACTGAAGTGCTTTCTTCTCTGTTTGAAAAGTACCAAATGTAGGCCATCTGAGATTGGAACCTGTGACACCCTGCTTGCATGCCTGTTTACATTTGCATTTTTACATTTTAGGCATTTAGCAGACGCTCTTATCCAGAGCGACTTACACAGTTTACATGTCTTTACATACAATCCATTTATACAGCTGGATATTTTACTGAAGCAATTCAGGTTAAGTACCTTGCTCAAGGGTACAACAGCAGTGCCCCACCTGGGAATTGAACCTGCAACCTCTGAGTTACAAGCCCAGCTCCCTAACCATTTCACTACACTGCCAGCCACAGTTTTCCCGGACCTCTGCTCCAAGCCTCGTCGCAGTGAGCGTTCTGCTCCACACGCTGCCTCTCTCCCCATTTTGAGCTGCTTCTCTGTTCTTTGGCCTTTGTAAACAGAGCAGGGACAGGTGGTTTTCATTTTGGCCCACAGCTCCGATCGCTGGAGCACAGTAGTGTTGGCGATGACGTGCTTTTTTAAACATTATTATTTATTTATTCTTTAACCTACACTGTTGTTTCATATTTCATTCCAAATTGTTGTTTTCTCCAGGTCGTTTAAAAACAAAACAAAAACAAATCTATAAAAAGAAAATATTAAGGCTCAGCATAGGTCCTGCCTAGAACTAAATGTGTGTGTTTTTGAGTGAACAGCGTTTGCGTGCGTGTCGGTCGAGAGAAATAAAGGGAGTTTTGAGTCTGCCCCCCCCCAACCCCCTCTGCTGAGCTCAGCAGGAAAAAGCAGCTCCTCTCCCCCCTGTCTTCCTGTTGGGAAGTTAGCCAGATTGCTGGTGAGGAGATACAAACAGGGAAAGAGGAGGGGAGGGGAGGGGAGGGGAGGGGAAGGGAGGGGAAGGGAGCGTTGCTGCAGCCTGCAGGCCGAAAGCGCACAGGGAAAGTAGGGGGAGAGAGAGAGCGAGGGAGAGAGCGAGAGAGAGAGGGAGGGAGGGGGTTCGGTGATGGTTTTAAAAAGTTCACTTCAGCTCAACATCACCGGTGACATCATAGCTATGTGCCTCGGGAAGTATGTTAATCGAAAACAGTCACACTCACAAAAACAAAATCTAATAATGAGGCTTAGAACTACCCGAATTCTCCTGCCCGTTACCAGGACACCCCCCATCAGACTGTTTTGGAAAAGGGGGCGCCTTTGGGAGTTTTATTTCTCCTGTTGGGAGGGGGTGGAGTTGGTTGATGCTGCAGGAAATCCAGTCATATCAAGCAAGAGGCGCATCCTGTCACAGCCCAAATCCCCTCTCATCCTCTGCCCCCTGTCTCATTCTGTTTTCCCCCCCTCTCTGTTTTTCCCTTCCTCCCATCTCTTCCCCATCCTGCCCACTCCCCCCTCACCCTGTAGGTGCTCTTGTTTACTGGACTGCTTGGTCAGTCATTCGCCACTCGCACGCCAAACAAACATTACGCTAGCCGCTAAACTGTATTTTTTTTAACTTCTCTGTCTGAGCTGAGTTGTATTTCACATTTTAAATGGCAGCATTGAAAATATTATGACGTTAACCGATGCCATGTTTGTTTATGGTATCGCCTTCCAGATCTTCTTTCATGCAATAGCCAGAAATATTGAGACACCTGAATGTGGTGGCTATTGAAGAACACTACAAATACGCCTAACCCTTTTTTTCTTCTGAATGGGATTATTATAAGATGTATACAAAGGTGTATTGTGTTTCTCTAAAAGGGAAGCGGCTCGGACCCTGTTGTAGCTAACCTGTTCTATTCTAAAACAGAATTAGCTCCCAGCCCAGTGGTGCTTGTGCTGAGCTCAACATTGATCAGCTGTCTCGTACAACATGACTCAGCAGTGAAGGGGAGGCGTAGGCGGTATCCGAGTTTGTGTGAGGGGTGTAAATCGAAAAAAGACCAATGGGGGTATAATTGGTCCACCCCAGGGGGAGGGGGGAAATTGAGAGCTTGCCGAAAAACAGGGACAGAAATAATCATTGAAAAAAGACGTGGAGGCGGGCAGTGGGGGGCGAAAAAGAAATAGGGGTATAATCATTGGGAGAAAAACAGGGACAGAAATAATCATTAAAAAAAACTCTGCAGTGGGCATCATGAACACAGTTTGACGAGCTGTCGGATGGGTGTTGGGTTGAGCGCCAGCTGGCAGTTTGTGCTTGGTCACACATATGTCTGTGTTTGAAGACTGCTGTGTCACTGCAGTTCCCCAGGGCCCGCATGCACACACACAGGCAGCTCATATGAGTTCATCTGGAATC
Source organism: Aldrovandia affinis (assembly GCA_029706075.1). Lineage (NCBI taxonomy): Eukaryota > Metazoa > Chordata > Actinopteri > Notacanthiformes > Halosauridae > Aldrovandia > Aldrovandia affinis. Next base: position 868,036 of record JAINUG010000314.1, read on the forward strand.
CCTGTTGTGGGGGTGTGGGCAGTGCAGGTGCACACCTCAAGAGTGTTGTTTTATGCGGGTGTGACCGCGTGTGATTTGGAATGCGTGCGATGCCGTAGTGGCCCGGCCGGATTCCTCTCGACTGCAGTGTCCCAGAGACATGAATCGGACCGCACGTCAATAATCTCTCCCTCCCTCTCCCTCTCCCTCTCCCTCTCCCTCTCCCTCCCTCTCCTCTCTCTCTCTCTCTCTCTCTCTCTCTCTCTCTCTCTCTCTATCTCTCTCTCTCTCTCTCACTCTCTCTCCCTCTCTCACTCTGTGTCTCTGTCTCTCTCACTCACTCACTCACTCACTCACTCACTCTCTGTGTGTCTCTCTCTCTCTCACTCTCACTCTCTCACTCACTCACTCACTCACTCTCTGTGTCTCTCTCTCTCTCTCTCTCTTTCTTTCTCTCTCTCTCTCTCTCTCTGTCTCCCTCCCTCTCTCTCTCTCACTCACTCTCTCACTCTCTCTGTGTCTCTATCTCTCTCTCTATCTCTCTATCTATCTATCTATCTCCCTCTCTATCTCTCTATCTATCTCTCTATCTATCTCTCTCTCTCTCTCTCTCTCCCACCCTCCCTCCCTCCCTCCCTGCCTGCCTGCCTGCGTTTGGCACTTGCCAGTCTCACCTGACTGTTTAAACGCGCACCGTCAAACACTTGCCAGATTGTATAACCGGGGAGCTGCTGGAATTTCACTCAGCCGACAGCAGCAGGCTGCGCTTGTGTGCTTGGCTTGGCTCAGTGTTGTGTTGTTGGTATAGATTGCATCGCCGGTGCGTAAAGCGGCGCTCTCTGAACATCG
>JAINUG010000315.1:0-60000 GCA_029706075.1 Aldrovandia affinis
AGAGTTTCTACCTAACGCAATCTCAGCCAGCCCTGAGTCACCTTTGGTCTGATCATGATAAGGTCTGTTTTGGACACACCCTGTGCCGGTCAGAAGAGGATGGGCTCCCCCTTTTAGTCTGGTTCCTCCCAAGGTTTCTCCCTATGAAGGGAGTTTTTTCTTGCCACTGTCGCCTTAGGCTTTTTGGGGGTCTAGGCCTGGGCTCCCTTTTGTTAAGCCTTTGGTGACGATGCATTTGTGAAAAGTGCTATACAAATACATTTGATTTTAATTGATTTGGTTTCTTTTGACAGGATTGTCCTCGTCCCAATGCGCACGAGCGCCTCCTCTGGTCAGTTTGATGAAGTGCACTCCTCAAATACAATAACTGTGGAGCGTGGCTGGTGGACGATGTGGTGGCTGGTAAAACATGTTGTTGGGGGAGAGCACCTAACTGTCGGCTCTCCTGAATTGATGGGGGACGTTGCTGTGATGAGACCAGTTTTTGGATAAACTCGGACATTCCAAATTGGGAGAAAACTAAATAAAAACGAGGTAAAGAATGTATGAAGGCCATCAGCATAAAAGCCTTACTTTATATATTCTTAAAAATTGACATTCTGTACACACACAAAACAAAAAGGCCAGTTGCAGCAGACATTGGTTTCATTTCCCCCATGTGAGGGAATTCTCACCCTCCAATTTCAAATCCCCAGTTTTTAGTGGTCAGGAATGTTATCAAGTGACATTACATTACATTACATTACAGGCATTTGGCAGACGCTCTTATCCAGAGCGACGTGCAACAACAAAGTGTTAACCGTAGTCAAGAACAGTTTAGCTGAAAGCCACCCTAGTGGGAATACAGTTCCTGGGTGCTAGGAGCAACCACATAGTTAAACTAGGACCCTGTAGGGTGGGGAATAGCCACAATTCAAAGGTAGCAATAAAGCAATCAATGCAGAAAATAATGCCTAAGCCTAATACAATACATAAACAAGTAGACGTGTAATACTAAGCAGCTACGTCCCTAACTTAACAAAAACCGGACTACGGGAGAGGTGCACCCTGAAGAGGTGAGTCTTCAGTCGTCGCTTGAAAGTGGTCAGGGTCTCAGCTGTTCTGACTTCCACAGGAAGGTCATTCCACCATCGTGGAGCCAGAACCGACAGGAGACGTGACCTGACAGGGGGAGGTGCTTTCCTGAGGTAGCAGAACGGAGTGGTCTGGCAGGTGTGTAGGGTTTGAATATCTTGAGGAGGTATGTTGGGGCTGATTTGACTGCCTGGTATGCTAGGACCAATGTCTTGAATTTGATGCGAGCTATAACAGAGACATCACACCCAAACCCTGAGGCGGCGCAGACAAGCGTTAGTCAGGGACACATTTTTGGGTATTGCGTTGGCACGGTGAACGGCGTCTTCAAAATTATCCCAGAGACATGAAAGTCATGCTCAGCTAAACTGCCTAAAATCCCAACTTAATCCAAAAAGATCCTGTTTAGCATAAACTTTAAAATTCTACTGTCTCTTCAAAAGACTTCCAGAATGATTACTAAGGCAGTTTAAAAAAAAAAAGTGCTTATTAGCCTCTCAGGACTATTTGCAATTTGTACAAATAAATTCCAGTCATTAGAGCAATAAATGAATTTCATTAATTGTGGGCTTTGCTAAAGTGACGTTTCTGGGAGAAAGGTAAAAGATAAAAGAAGTGTTCTTTTTTTAGATTTGTTACATTAAAAAAAAAAAAAAATCTTCATCTCCCCTGCAGCCCCATCAACAGAAGGTGCACCTACTGAAGGTGGGCTATGCTGACTATGCGAAAATATTACACAATATTTTAGCACTGAAATTGCTCGATTATTTCAATGAATTGCTGCCACCAAAACTCAAACAAAAACTGCAGGGAAGCAGAATGCTCTCTGATCAATGCTTTTCGCATTCTACTTGCTGGGGACTGGTTCCCAGTGGGCAAATGACTAATGACAAAAATATCCTTTCTATCCATGACAACAATTGTTCTTTTGGCAAGCACTGTGAAAATGGCATTTTGCCGCTGAATTATCCCTATGAGGTTTTATTTTTTCTTAACGGCTATCAGTGAGCTTTCTGATCTAATTGACTCAATACGTTGGCGAGCAGGGTTTTTTCGTCCTTTTCAAGAAGGCTAAGCGCTAACTTGCCGAAACGTGGGAACTGGACCTTAATCTCTCACCCACACAGCACAGCGATGGTCCCACATCACCGAAAGACCCAGGCCTCCACGTGAGAGAGAAACATCCAGAGAGACTCAGCTCTTCCCACTGACGTCACCTGGCCCGACCAGCGCTAACGCTGCAATGTGTTATCTGCAAGATGTTATGTCACAGCACATCAGGGATCGGGGCTTGTTTAATAAGTCGCATCAAAAGAAATTGGACAAAAAAGGGGGGCAGATAACAGTTAAACACCAGGGCAGAAACAAAGATGTCTTCTCCTTGTCTTCCAGCTTGAAGGACGGACCGTTCTCAGAGACGTGGGAGACCAACAAAAATTGACTGATCGAGTTGCAGAACCATGCGCGTTAACGCAAAACGACCCCTAAATCAATGCGGTGGAGCAGAAGCACGACTGCACCATGGCAGCGCAGGTTGCAAAGTGAAATGACAAAGCCCTGGCCCAGGTAGGCTGAGAATCTCGTTATCATAACAAGCAGGAAAGGCAGGCAGGCAGGCAGGCAGGCGGGCAGCAGCAGCAGCGCTGTGAGTGCAGGGGTGACCCCATTAAAGCTGGTGAGCGGAGCTGTGCGCGGTACACAGCTGACCTGCTGCCAGCCAGGGCCCCATCTTCCCCCGCCCCTGCCGTAATTAGGGCATTTCCGCTGCTGCACTCTCCGCACTCAAACCCCGCTGATGAGATGTCCGAACCCCCTCCTCACTCTGACCCCCCACCCCCCCCCACCCCCACCAGCATAGCTCTAGATGATGTGCTGACAGGTGGATTTACACCCACCCACCCGCCCCCACTATCAGTTAGCGCTGCAGATCAGCTCACTCTGGTGACAAGTCAGAGTGCACACATGTCCGGTGGTGTCTTATTTTTAGATTTTACCCCATTTTTCTACTAATTTGGTAGCCAATTACTCCCGCTGTGCTTAGTTCAATCCCCTCCCTCGTAGTTCAATGCCGTAGTTCTGTGACCGGCAGTGACAATGGCGAAGCACCGCCTCCTCCGAGACAGCACTCCTCGTGCTGTTAACTGTAATTCCGGCGCCCCAGAGCCACTCCTGTGCACAGCGAACTGTGTCGGCTTCCCTTCCCCCTCCCTGGGGTGGACAGCCAATTGCCGCCCTGATGGCACTCCAGAGCCAACTCTGGCGCGATGGGGAATCGAACCCCGGTCTCCATGGCCAGCATCGGACATTGAAACCACTAGACCACTCGGGTGTCTTAGCATTTGAACATGAATTTCTTTCCTGTGTGAGGAAAAGGGCACTTTGGACCAGGAGAGAGAGGCAGGGTGAGATCGATGGGCAAGGGAAGCCTTCTCCCCAGCCTTGTGGAGGGATGCTGGGACCATGACAACGGCCACCTGCAACCAATCAATTCTGAGCAGGCGGGAAACTCAGCCCGGCCACCCCGCGGTGTCCCAGGCCAGGGTTCGAGCGTGAGGTTTCTGGATTTAGATTGTGCAGCAACGAAAAATAAAATGCTCCCTCGTTTGATTGCACGTTTATCTGCAAAAAAAAAAAAAAAAAAAGTTTCTTCCAAGATGAAATGTAGATCTTTGATGGAGGCTTTACCATGACAACCAGTGACAGAGGCTTAATGAGATGTAATACATATATATTCACTGTGCTGCATTCGCCGGGCAGGGGGGCTCATATAATTGCTCTTGCCAGATGAACACGTCCCTGCTAATGGTCTCTGGTGCGAGACACTGTACGATTCTGTGATTGAACTTGGCATTTACTACTGCCTACCACTGGAGGGGGAGGCGATGTCCCACGGCGAATGCCACATTAGTGGATTGGTATGAATCGCATTACTCACAAAACGTGCGTTTTACTGAGCACCTTTCCTTTGCATAGATTTACGCCTGCTGTGTTAGCAGGAACGGACTTGGGAGCAGAGAAAAATTACTGAGTATCTGTTCCCAAACAGCAGCACACTGATCAATCAGAGAGGCTCCCTGCCAGCTGGCCGGGACTCATGCAGGTTTTGAGCACACGATGAGTCCTGCGTGAGTCACAGAGGACGCGCAAACCAAAACAAGGATGAATCTTTATGCGAAAAGGTTAAAAAAACATCTAAATAATGAATACATGTAAATTGAACCTAATTCAGTTCTTGTTGAAGGAAGGAACTGTTGAAGCTGTGGACTCGGACCACCACCGGTTCTCTTTCCTGACCGGCAACCCACCTGAGAGCTAATTCCCTAACGCCTTGGCTGCGGTCCCAAGGTCGGGTTTTAGTCTGACAGAGACTCTGAGACACCGGTGTGTTAAAGGAGGGGGTGGGGGGATCTTTCAGCCCTGATCAGCCATACAGGATTAGCTAATCGATTTCTCGATTGGAGACAATCAATCAATCAAGCTTTATTTTTGAGCCTATTTACAAACAGAAGGCCAAATTGGAATTTTCAGAGGGAGTCAGAAAACCATTGGAGCCAACAGAAACTGCACTATTTGCATCAACTTTCAGGTGATTATAGCAGTCCACAAGGATCACTGCAGTGCACAGACAACACTTGAGGTTTGGTGATTATACCAGTGTAACAATCAACACTTATACGGAGTAATAACATGTTACGGAGTTGCATAACACGGTGTGTGCAGTTTGCATGACTGCTCTATTAGACATTAGTTACCATGTGGTTGCTACGTAATACTTTGTGATTCACACTTCACTAAACAAATTCCACTGGTATAAGCTAGACTTTATGTAGTGTTGCCCATATAATTTGTTTGACGGGAAAATTATCCAGAAGCCTATTTGAAAACATTTATGAATATTTGAAAATATGACATAACTACACAAATAATAAGACTATCTTTAGTCTTTAGTTGTCTCTCCCCCCCCCAAATCCAAGTATGATGCTACTGCATTTTGAGTATTAATGTGCTTTCTTTTAAATAAATAACTGCTCACATAAACAAATACCCACAAGACATGGCTGCAAGTGTGACCCTGTCAATAAAAGAGCAAATGAAAAATGCCTTTCTAAATAATAATAGGGGGCGGAGGTCTATTTTGGCTGGTCCGATACGGTGTGTGCTGCCTGTCAGGGACATGGTTCGAAACCCGTCTCTAACAGACCAGACCTGGTCGTTAGCCCCGATCGGGGGTGGCGTTTGGCTGTCCGCCCCAGGGGGAAGGGGGCTGGGGTCCGCTGTGAAGCACGTAACGGAGTCTCCAGAACATGGGTGGGGTGAGTTCCGTCTCGAAGGAAGCGGAGTTCGCTGCCCTCTGAGAATTGCCTTGCCTCGTAGAGATGAGCAGCGGACTCGTGTGGGGAGGGTAAATTGAAATAAATAGAGGGTGTAATTGGCTACAAATTGGGAGAAAAATTGGAAAAAATCATAAACAAAAAAGAAATATATAAAATAAAAAAAATAAGAATGCTCACTGGTGAAATGGCAAATACCTCGTTGTCATGGGCTACCCTCTCTTCCTCCTGTTTGTCTGGAGTGTAGGCTCTCCCTTCCCTGACCACTCTCCTCCACTCCCCAGTCTCTCATGAAAACCCGGGGTTAAAATGTGCCCTGTGAATAAAAAACCTGCAGAGAGGGGAGCCTTCTCCACCCAGTGCAGCCAGGATAGGCACGCTGCAGCTTTCAAACCGAGGCCCTTGCTGGCCGCATAGCACCGTGGATGTGCTAGAGCACCATTGGCCTGCTCAGATAAGGTCCCCAGTCAAGGGAACCAATCACACGCTGAAGCTTCAGGAGGTGGCGTCATCTTCTACAGCGGATGTTCACATTCTCACTGACATCTCTGAACACTGATACAGCATCAGTCGATGGCTATGCTCGCTAGTTAATCACAAGAGCTGTTATTGGGGATGGAGAGAACAGGGTTTCCATGGTGAGTAATTGAGGGGGGCATGACTCAGTCTGGAATCCTTGGGGGGATCTTCCCAAGTAACCCTACCACTTACTGTAAGTACTGGCCTAAATAAACACTGACCATAAAACAACCGTGACCTCTTATTTTTACTCAAAACGGTCCACAGGGACAGTGTGGGACTCGAGAGAACCACCAAGCTAAGCCTTGCATCTATTTTTAACTTGCAGCAGCATCCAGAACTGGAGATGTGGGTTTTAACTTGAGGATTTCAGGTGTACATGGTATAAGTACCTTGTTCCAAAGCACCGCTGAGCTTTCGCTTGGAAATGTTTAACAATTAACGTGACCTCTTCAGAGCAGGTTATTTTGTTTTTTTCAACAAAATAACCTTTCGTTGAGGTTGACGGTCAACATGACGGTACACAGACAAATTTCAAAGGAAGTGTCATGCCAATGTTTTTCACTACTCTAATTGCAAAACAATTCTCATCTACACCAGATGAGAGCTGACCTGTGATTCGTTAGAACCCGTATTGCTGTAAAGACAGGTAGATGAGTACACCAGCTCCAGGGACAATGCTGCATTGGATTGTCTGAATGGAGATATTAACCTGGTCCACACTCTTCTTTTTACCTAAAACAAAAGATTCTGAAAATCTTTTGAATGGCTGGGATGAACATTTTCGATCTGAATGACCAAATCAGGATTCACCACAGATCAAATGTTTCCTGGTTATGATCTCCCATCATATCTTAAATGTTTCACACTGTACAAACGAACAGAAAAGCGAGTTTAATATTTGTTTGTTATTTGTGTTTTGATGAACAGCCTGAAATATTTGTAATGATGGGCTTTAAGATCATGGCCTGGATTCAGTCAAGGTCCGTTGTTTACTTCGACTCACAATTAAATGCTTAATTAAGCGTTATGATTTTTCTTCACCCGGTTTGGCAAGTTCAGCGATCAGCAAAATGATCAGACTAGGCTGCATTTGTGGCACCTGCACTTGCAAACAAAAGCAAACAGCAAAAGCTTCACGAGACGTGTGAGGGCCGTCTCCATCACAGGCCAGGGACGTGTTTTGCTTTTTGGGACGGCGCCTCATTACCTCTCCCTCTGGTCTTTCTTCCCGCTGCGACGGTAAGAACCTTGCGATGGTGTCGGCTGTGTGCATACGCTGTCAGTGCCTTTGCCTTGTTTACAGCCCTACCTCACGGTGAAAGCTCCATGAAAGTCGTCCCGAGAGGCAGAGAAAAGGCATGCCGTATCAGCAAGTTGCCATTGTGCGTGAGGCAGGGGCAGAAACGCCCTGACAAAGCAACTAAACCAGGGCTGGGCAAACTGCACTCACTGCTATGGCAACCAACATGTGGTCATAAGCAAATAAAATCTTAGTCTAATGTATGAACATCCTTCCATCTGAACAGCTTGTTATAATTTACAATTTCAAAGGAATATATTTTGATGATTAAGTTAAAATACCAGACCTGCCAATTTTTTTTTAGTACAACCAGCGGCGTAGGTTTCGTTTGAACATTGGGGGCGACCAGTGGCGTAGCGTGGGTTGCCAGCACCCGGTGCGAGGCACGTAACGGCGCCCCATGTTCTGTCGACGGGGTGCTACACGGAAAAAAGCTGAGACCAGATCATTTATTTCGCGGACCGGAAAAATAGCTGCACGGGGGTGCGCGAGGAAATAGTTGCGCCCCTCGGAACCGGTCCGTGGTGCAAAAAAGAATTGCGTGCTTTGTACGCAAAATGCGTACAGGTTGGTAGGTCTGAAATACTATTCCAACAGAGATGTGTACATTCAGTGTAAGGCCCCACTCGTTTACACAACAAGTCTGATTAATGTATCCCACTGTATTCAAAAGCGTGTGATGAGTCTCATGTTCTGCCACTATCCTTATAAAAAGAGGACCACAATGGAAATAAGCCGGAAGGCTTTTTTGTGTTTTATCCTCGTTAGAGTGGTTTTAATGGATGTATCGCAGCCCAAATGGGGTGAAGCCATATATGTATTTTAACATTCTTTCTAATAAATTCAATCAATCAATCAATCAACCTAATTCTGAACACACAAAGAGGAATCCTCTTTGGTTTTTGGGCACAGCCTACATGGTTCCCCCTTCAGGGAACACAAGTCAATTTGATAGGTTAGAAAGTGTGTAACATACAGGAATTATACTGTTGCCCACCAGTGGGTTCGGTTCTGATCCACAGTATAAGAACCATTGTTTTAGAGGCTCCACAAACCAGGAGAAGTGTTGGGAATCATGAATGTCACACAAACCCTCCGTGTCAGGGAAGGAATGGCAGGGAAGACAAGTTTAATCTGCTTCTGGTGCGTCATGTAACGCACACAAGGGCACTCTCGCTGACTAAGGGCATCGCTTAATGATTACATTTAATTATCACCATCTTCAAAATACTAATGAAACTCAGGATACGTCGCTGGAATCTATCCCTGCAAGAACATTTTAATCCAGGCAGAGACAGACAGGTCTGAGAGTGACTTTGTACCTTGTCCTTGCTTTAAAAACAATAAAAACCCCAAGGCAATCCAGTGGATTACAATCACCTTCTGATTTCACCGGCAGTGCAGATTACTCTGTGTTGTTCATATCGCTGCCATGAGAACAACGGCGTGGCGTTTATTTTTATTCTTTTTTTAATAACTCCACAAAAAAACATCAAAGAAAATGGGCAGTGATGTCAATCATAATGAAAGCATACCAGGCAGGCACACAACACACACACACACACACACACACACACACACACACACACACAAACACAGAGCCACTCAGATACCAAACTGGCCCAAGACTCAGGCAGTGAAATGCTCTTTGGCAGACTTCCATCGTATTTTATTTTATCATGTAATTTTAGATAAGAGAAGACAGCTATAAATTGTGTGCATTGCACTCTATATGTCCTCCTTGTTATAATTTGTGATCCAGGGGACAAGGTGATGCAGGGTAATGTTGTCTTCTTGAAGGGCACCATCCAGAAATAAAGTCCAGACCCATACAGAGACCTGCTGCAGCATTAAAATAAAATTAAACACAGGTTGTTGTGGAAAAGAGCAATTGAGGCTATGAGACAGTTAGTGCACCAGACAACATCTGGCATCATTGTGATTGTATCCTGTATTAATATTCCCAGCCCATTTTCACAAGGTTTGCTGGGTGACATGGATGAACACAAAGGTAACAAAGTAAAAATAGATAAACAGCTCTGAAAAAAGAAAGTGTAAACATATTGAAAACTCAAGCATAGTATCTGCTCTACCTGGTGAGAGGACTCTAGCAGGCGAGAAGCGAGAGCCAACGGTGTCTAACGCACAGCGGACGTACTGCATAACCAACGCAGAAACATCCCACTCCGTCTCCGCTCCCACAGCCCATCCTCCCACCTGTGAGGTCACCGCCACCCTGCACCTGGTACCGTGCGGTCTGCGTGAGCACGCTGAGGGGAATGGAATGAGGGGGCAATGCCAAACAGCACCCATCCATCAGCGGAGTTCTGCTTATAAACACATAAACTGCAGAGTTTAACAAACCTGGATTTACAGGCTGCACTCAAGTGCTCCAGTGTGTTCGCTCCTGCTCTCTCTCTCTCTGCTTGCACAGTGTTAGATGGCTAATGCAGTTTTCAGTTTGTTAGGTGGTTACATAATTTGCATGTATATCTGTGTGTGTGTGTGTGTGTGTGTGTGTTTGTGTGCGTGCATGCATGCCTGCATGTGTGTGTTCATGTGTGCACGCATGCTTGCACGCCTGTATGTGTGTACACTGGGTGTGGGAAGCAGGAACGTGTATCTCAACAGTGGAAAGATGCAAACATCAAAATCTACAAGAACAAGGGTGACAAATCCATCTGCGGCGACAGCCGGGGAAGCTCCCTTCTTTGGGCTGCAGGGAAAGTCCTGGCAGAGCTAATGCTCCATGGACTGGCACAGAACATTACAGAACACCTTCTGCCACAAAGCCAGTGTGGTCACCAGTTCTGCTGCATGAACCCATCCCACCTGGAGCAACTCACACCTGCCTGTTCCCCCTGGCAACAGCACTGTTGTAAAGGGCTATAAACAGGGGTGCACCTATAAACACCAGTACGCATTCCGCGTCCTCAAACGTTAATCGCGTACCAAGCAAGACAACAAACTTTTTAAACATACGCGACTTTAAGTTTGATCAGCGGAATGAATGCATACTGGCACTCCTGTTTATACCACTTATGTCCACTCCAGCACAAGAAATGGGAGCAGACAACGGGAAGGGCTGTGCGTGCCTAAACGGATATGACTGTATAGCCCCGTGAGAACACTCCGATACAGCGGACGAGGAAGTCATCTTCGGAGGTGATGGACTACCAAGAGTGTAAGTGCATGAGTGCAGGCTTGTGTGTGTATGTGTGTGTTCCTAAAACACTAATCCCAAAGACAAGTTGGCAAGTGTTCACTGTTCAGAGACCGGACAAAAAAAACAGCATACTTAGGACAGCATACTAGAGAAAATGTGGACTCCATTCTCACTGTAAACTTCCAACAAATGGGTCTGGAATATGGACGGATGTTTCAGTCGGATGATACTGTAATACATCCACATTGCACCTGCTGAGTAGAGCGGCTGAATTAAGTTTACGGGCGGAACGGAGAATAGATTGCTGGCCAACTCCGACGAGGTGTGTTCCAACCTGGCCACGCCTCGGTTTGATAAGAGACCAACTGTCTCACCTGACCACCTCGGTTTTGACACTTCAGAAACAATGAGTAATCTTGATAAAGTTCTGTACACATAAACGGAAAGCTCAGTCAATATATTTCTTTAAAATATCGACATATAGGTCTCCCGCGTGGTCTAGTAGTTTCAACGGTCCGATGCTGGCCACGGCAACCTGGGTTCGATTCCCCGTTGTGCCAGAGTCGGCTCTGTCCGCCCCAGGGAGGGGGGAGGGAAGCCGACACACACAGTTCGCTGCGCACAGGAGTGGTTCTGGGGTGCCGGAATTACAGTCGACAGCACGACGAGTGCTGTCTCGGAGGAGGCAGCGCTTCGCCATTGTCACTGCCGGTCACAGGACTACGGCAGCGAACTACGAGGGAGGGGATTGAACTAAGCACAGCGGGAGGAATTGGCCACCAAATTGGGAGAAAACTGGGAAAACTGAATTTTTTTAATTAAATTAAAAAAACATCGACATATAAACAAATCTTAAAAAAGGCACCTACTGGAACTGTAAGGTGAGCCTGTGACAACAAGAGCCAAAGAAAGTTTAGATGTCGGTTGGTTGTTTTGGGAGACATGGCACTGAAAGTGACACAGCATGTAGGAGAACGACAATCGGAGGGACAGTACAATTGAAATGGTGCTTCAATGCTTTTAAAGAGTATGAAAACAGCACATTGTATATGATGTATAAATGACAACACAAAGGCCACACATGTACACGTGTACACAGACATGCATTCACACACATTCAGATGGAGGAAAAGTCCACATTTTACAAAGGCACAATTTATCAATGACATCAAATGGTGATATATCTTCCAGGAGAAGAAGTTTGATATTCACAAGGTGGGTTATGGTAGTGTACCAAACTGTTAATACACTCCTGGGCAAGTGGACTCTTCGCTGTTTTACATAGAGCCCCCGTTTGTGTGTAAGTGTGTGAGCATTGCATGCCTCTATCCCAGTAAAAAGAAAGGTAAGAAATGAGATACACAACACTCAGACACACTTCACAATTATACCCTGTGATAGGTACATATACACATATATACTGTACATATATAAACATGTATACAATATTAGTATTACAAAGCTTATTTCAGCTATGAATACAGGTTTTTCTTGCATCTGTAAGCCCATTTAGCTAATATAATGCAAATAACATATTTCCACCTGTCTAGTAACACTATGACAGCCACAGTGGCACTGATACTGCTTAATGTGGCATGGGAAGTCAAAGCCAAGCAGTAATGAAGGGGTTTATCCTGTAATACAGTGTTGTGATCCAGTTTCCCACACCATTACAGAATGGCCAGGTGACTGCAGTGTCTTAGTCCTTGTGCCTTCAGTTCTACAAGAAACTGTTCCTCCCCAGCTCCTAAGAGTACCTTAAAGGTCACCGCTGGCAGTGATGTAATGTCAAATTTCACACGGCTGGAAAAGTGTTGAGATGCACTCTGCACTCTGTGAATACTCAAGAGTGCGCGCCGAGGCGTTACTTTGGAATTCAATTCTAATTCAATGCAGGTGCGTGTGACACACCCCATGATGAAGTGGCGCTTAGATTAGCGACGCTCCTTTGATATACTGCGTGCATCGGTGCTTGACCAAAGAACATTTTTATGGGCACACGTACACTGGATAGATACAGTGTGAAACTCAGATAAGATTAAATCCCTCTTCCTTTTAGTCTGTTAATATATAACTACAGGTTGTCTCTGTGCCACACTGCGCCATTACATAAAGACAAATGTCTAGTAAATAAAGAGGAGAGGTGTGAGAAAACTGCCAAAGCTGCCATGACAAGCGGATACAGTGTCATCTACACAGGGACGGTCTTTAGGTTGGACACATTAAAATATTAAACACCTGTTCAACGGAATGGCTTAAAATGGGTGGCAGTGTTGTCTAATGATTAGGGAGCTGGACTTGTAACTCAGAGGTTGCTGGTTCAATTCCCAGGTGGGAGCACTGCTGTTGTACCCTTGAGCTAAAGGTACTTAATCTGAATTGCTTCAGTAAAATATCCAGCTGTACAAATGGATTGTATGTAAAGAAATGTAAACTGTGTAAGTTGCTCTGGATAAGAGCGTCTGCTAAATGCCTAAAATGTAAATGGGAATGTAAAATGGGAATGAAGACGTGTTACAGCTTTTTAATATATTGTATAACGTGTTTCTTAAATAAAACGTTTATTTTCTAAATATGTTGAGCGTGCAGTGTGCCTCTGTGTACCGGCCTTGCATGTTGCATGTGGACGTTATGTGCCTCCTGAACAACCTGACATTTCAGTAAATACATAGAAATCTTATTCTAAATCTTGACATAATTATTTTTTATCATTTCGTTATGTCCTACGTTTCAAAAAGCTACATGGCTAAACATTATTTGAGGAGGAGTGGCTCAGCTTTGGCCTCGGTTTTAGGGATGTTTTCCTCTGAATATTGTTATCAGTGTAATCTTTGTGTGATGGGAGTTTTCAAAATGCCTAACCGTTGCGTTATGCGGAGTGTTACATTGGTAACAGTGTTGCTCTTTGCCAGGGAAACAAGGGAGCATTGGCTGCTGTCCTTTCCTTGAATCCGGTCATTACGCAAACGGAAGCACCATTATTGGTCATAAGTTACTTCCCGAATTCCCATGACAATAATCATAGCCTGTATCATATATAAATCATATAAATTGAATATAGATATCCACACCTAAAGTATACACATGGTGATTTGTTAAAGGCAGAGCGATACAGATATTTAAACGTGTACATTTGTGAAACTGTCATCCAAAATTCTCTGAATTGGAGGCAATAAACCATATTTGTCGCGTGGTTGGTGGGTACACAAAAACAAGACAGCGACTGCGTTAAATTAAGTACTTATTTCTTAAAACTAGGTCAAGTCAAGCCACACAAACTAGTTTGAACAAAGTAGATATGTATAGCTATATAGCCTACACATACACATGACAAGCAGCAGGACGGTTGTCACACACGCGTTATTATTGTAGCCACCATGGGAAACACAGCGCGCCTGCTTTCACATCCAGGGGAGAACAGGTGTTATGTTCAGATCCCGAATACAAGCCGCTCTAGGTAATCTTTTGCAACTTTAACATGTCAAGTGTCTTATTTATATTACCTTTTACCTGCGCAACAATTCCTCTCGCTTTCTCACACTCACCCACCCCCCGGCTACATTCGTGTAGCATTTTGAATAAAGTAGCTATTGTGTTGTTATTATATTGAGGCCGGTGAATTCTGATATAGTACTTGGACAGGTTCGATTCGCAGACGTGTAGACCATGCGCAATGCACGGCACAAATCGCTCCTCATTCCACATTGCTTATTTTCCCAACGGCATTATAGTCACATAGCCTTACCTGGAAAAGCGCGTATCAGCGTCAACGACAGCAAGGTGATAAGTTTCCCAGAAGTCACCATCTCCACCGCCCGACATGCAGTCTGTGTGAGCCGCCCGACTCGCTGCCTCGGAAGGGCAATCCTCCCGAACAACTACCGTTATTTCCAAGCGATTGTCTTTTGTCCCGGTGCCGTACTTTCTTCTCACAAGTCAGTCCCAGAAGGCAAAACTCGATAGAAAAGACGAGACAATAAAACCGCAACACGGGGTGAAGAGTGAAATTAGTCTGTGTGTAAACTCGTCTCCGGTGTGTACTCGACGCGCAACTGTGCGCTGTGACATTTGCACGGCGCAGGGGGGGGGGCGGTTGGTTGGTTGGTTGGTTGTCCGACTGCTGCACGCGCTCAAGCGAGGCGGTGGGCGACGTGCCTCGATGCTCTGCCAGTTCTGGAGGAGTTCTCCCGTCCTTCTGCCTTTCTCACTCGCCGGTGTTGAAGCACTTTCTCCCCGACAACCATTACTGTGCGCCTCGTAAACATGTCGGAGTGTTCCCGGAGCGAGACGCCAGAGCAGTCTCCCCTCCCCTTCCCTCCCCCTCGTGCACCTGTGCGGGAGAGATACGCCCACCGTGACCCGGGTGACACGCCTCCAGTCTGGGCAGGTGCGCTGAGCTCTGTCAGAGCCTCCTCTCTCCACGCGTGGGTGCCAGAGCTCCGGAAACAACATAATATATAATATATATATGCCATTTATCAGACGCTTTTATCCAAAGCGACTTACAGTAGTGAATGCATACATTTTCAGTATATGTGGCCCCAGTGGGAATTGAACCCACAACCTAAGCGTTGCCAACGCTGTGCTCTACCAACTGAGCCACAGAGAACCATCATACGCACAGTATAACTTTTAACTTTTACCCTAAATAAATACAGAAGCGGTAATAAGTCGTCATTTGGTGAAGTACGTCCATAACGTTCTGAAACGTTCTGAAACGTTTTCTCTTGTTAAAGCAATATGCCCACTGTTACCATTGTTTTCTGATAAGAGAGTTTATAACACTACCACCGAAAGTTGACCAGTTGACAACATACTTAAAAAGTTTGTCATTTTACATATTTACACATTTGTATGGTTCAACATTTCTATGGTTTTTTCACCCTTTCCATCCACTTCACGAGATGGAACTTTGTGATGATGTTATTCATAGTAGTCCGGTTTTTTGTTAACTTAGGGACATAGTTGCTTAGTTTACACGTCTACTTGTTTATGTATTCTATTAGGCTTAGGCATTATTTTCCGCACTGATTGTTTTATTGCTACCTCTGAATTGTGGCTACAGATTTACCTACAGGGTCCTAGTTTAACTATGTGGTTGCTCCTAGCACCCAGGAACTGTACTTCCCGCTAGGGTGGCTTTCAGCTAAACTGTTCTTGACTACGGTTAACACTTTGTTGTACGTCGCTCTGGATAAGAGCGTCTGCCAAATGCCTGTAATGTAATGTAATGTTCATCAGGAGTTCTCAGAGCGCAATTTGAATCCGTGCGCTGTCCCTCGTTGTAACGCAGCGGTTCAAATCCTCTCCAACTCCAATTTAAGTCTGGCCAGTTGCCATAGAAACATATTTGAAGCCAATGCAGTAAAATTGTGTTACGGGTCTTAGATTAAGGTCATTTTCACACAGGAATGGGCACCCGGTTTGTTGGTAAAATCCCGGGTCCACTTTGGTGTAAAAGGGGAACCCGGAATTAATTATTTACACACTGCGCGTTAGACGAGTTAGAGTTATGAGAGTAGGCTATAATGTTAATTTTTGTAATGATCATTCATTCGGCAGACATTATTTCGCTGTATTGTCTCATAAAACAACACAATTAAAGCGAGAAGCGAATTTCTTCACATTCTTGCGGAGGTTGAAGTCTGTAGACACGTGTTTTGCAAACCAGGGATTGCGGAGGTTATGGGCAAACGGGGTAACCCAGGAAACCACCGGGTCCCACAGTCTGACATAAAACGGACCAGCAGTGGAAAAACATTGGGTTTCTGTGTAAAAGTGGCTTTATTGGGGATGGATGAGCTTGATTAAATCTCAATTTGTAATCCTGAATTTTCGAAATGAGAGGGTATGGGAGAGTTATTTTTTAAGAGACTTTTGATATAAGAAAGTTGTAAGCAAAGATAGCAAAATAGCTCTCAGCAACGAATACCATCACATTTCACATGTCAATGGAAGAAATAACATTCTAGCTAAATAATAAATGACTCATACTTGAGTCTAGACTTGATTAAAAAAATTAGGGTTAGCCTATTTAGCACATAAAACATTTAGCACAAGTCACATTTCTCCTGTCTGTGTATATCTCCATAATCATATTTTACATTTTACATTTTAAGCATTTAGCAGACGCTCTTATCCAGAGCGATTTACAAGATGCGCATTAATACATGGTAGGAACAATCATAGTTTGCGCAAGAGATCAGTGCAGTAATACAGCGATAGACATCATTGCAGGCAGCTGCATACCATACCTGTAACACTAGGAAGGAAAAGGTAAGTATATTTTGTTGTTGTTGAGGAGTAAACAAGTATACATATACAAAAGTATTAAACAAGTGCTGATGGCAATTGGCTAGATGTACAGAATTCAGTAGTTGTGGAGTCTGAAAAGGTGGGCTTTGAGTCTCTTGCGGAAGATCGCAAGTGATTCCGCGGTCCCGACCGAGTGCGGAAGGTCATTCCACGAGCGAGGGGTCAGGACAGAGAAGAGACGAGACCGCGAGGAGCGGCTGCCAGGCGCCCGGAGGGATGGGACAGTCAGTTTGCCAGAGGAGGCGGAGCGGAGGGGTCTGGCTGGGGTGTAGGGAGTGATGATTGTTCCTCCTGTTATATGCATTTGATGTACATTTGACATTTTAGGCATTTAGCAGACACTCTTATCCAGAGCGACTTACATCTTTACATACAATCCATTTATACAGCTGGATATTTTACTGAAGCAATTCAGGTTAAGTACCTTTAGCTCAAGGGTACAACGGCAGTGCCCCCACCTGGGAATTGAACCAGCAACCTCTCAAGTTACAAGCCCAGCTCCCTAACCATTACACTACACTGCCAGACATATTCTTTTCTGTGTATTTTCAGATGTATTTTAAAACTGAAACAACATACCGATTCTTGTCAATTCAGTAGCCTGTGTTGTTGTTTTTTTATCTTGTAAAAAAAACCTGCCTGGATTCTTGAATATGTCTGGTGATATGTCAATGCCCTCCAGTGCAGTGCGTTTTCTGCGCTAGATTCCAATGGATTTGATACAAGATATCTAAGATAGCAGGCGTACTAAGCAGGTTTCTCTGGTATTAACATTTCACTTCCTCGGTTAACATCAGTATTGGAGACTCACCTACCCTCCACTATTTTATTATTTAACCAGGTAAAAGTGATTGAGAACAATTTCTCACTTACAACACTTACCTGGCCAAGAAGGCAAGTGTTAAAGTAGTGCAACAATACACACATTACACAAAATATAAAGAAGGTGCTTAAAAACAGGGTGCAGACAGTGCACTGTCATAGGATAAAATAACTAAAACACAAAAAGACTATATACATAGAACACAGGAATCACAAGGGGATAGGGAGCTAACGGGTGCATTTATCAGTGAATGTGTTCTGTAGGAGTTTTCTAAAGGCGTATATGGACGTGTTGAGGTTGGGAAGTTTGAGAGTGGATTGTAGGGAATTCCAGTCATAGGCGGCAGAGAAACTAAAGGATTTACGACCAAAATCTGTTGAGATTTTGTCTGTATAGACACTATATCCGCAGTTATCCCATAACCTTCAGGGGCTTCTGATAAACGTGTAACATTTGTCCTTGTTTTGAAGGCATTTATGACAGTAAATAGCACAGAAAGTAGCATTGAGTGCACAACGGTGTACACGCGGTTCCCTTCAAATCTAATATGTGCCAAGCATTTTCCCATTTCAAATAGAACTTGAAAAAGTACTTCCGTACTTTACATATTTAAATGATTAAACGTCTTACGCTAACCTATTCTTTTCAAAATTCTATTCTATTCTCAACAACAAAAAAATACTAACCTTTTGCTTCCCAGTGTTACAGGTATGGTACGCAGCTGCCAACAACGATGTCTATCACTGTTTTACTGCACTGATCTCTTGCACGGACTATGATTGTTCCTACCATGTATTAATGTACATCTTGTAAATCGCTCTGGACAAGAGCGTCTGCTAAATGCTTAAAATGTAAATGTAATGTCAAACATATGAATATATGAACCAGGCATCCAATAAAACGGGTTCGCACCCGAGTTAGATTTAGTTGGGAGGCCTGGGGGAAACGTGACATACCCGGGGACTTCACGTTGCAACCAGAGCCATTTTCATGTGGCTTGCAAAGGGGACGAGATGCTCATGGCGGGTTTGAATTATTAATTACTCCTGGCAGAGGTTGCAAATAAGACACCACGGGTATCGAGCAGTAGGCCTATTCTCACTCATTACATTTCAGGCATTTAGCAGACCCTCTTATCCAGAGCGACTTACACAGTTTACATTTCTTTACAATCCATTTATACAGCTGGATATTTTACTGAAGCAATTCAGGTTAAGCACCTTTAGCTCAAGGGTACAACGGCAGTGCTCCACCTGGGATTGAACCTGCAACCTTTGCGTTACAAGCCCAGCTCCCTAACCATTATACTAACACTGCCACCCTGTGTGCGCTTCTACATCCCCTTCGTTACTACCCACCTCTGGTTTCCTGGAGAACTCTCCTCCCAAACTCCGGGGCAAATTATGGGCAATTATGTGCATAGAAAGTATTAAATAACCGGACAAATATTTTCCCGGTGAGCCCAACCACAACACCGACCAAGGGAGTGCAACCCCCCTCGCCGAATTTCATTGCCGGAAAAAAACGATGAAAGGCAGGTGATATGAAAGGTGGCCAGTCAACAGTTAAACCACATTCTGGTACAACTCTTGACTTTGACTTAAGAGAGATCGATTAAATTATGGGAGAACCTAATGACAAAACAGCGAAAGCTGCAGATGAGAGGAATATTGTAAATTAGACGATTATGAGACATATAGTCAGGTGTAAGGTCCATTCCTGGATACCTGTTAACCTAATTAGACCTATTTACAGCAATATTTGTAGTATTATTAATGTACATTTAAGTGAAATGAACCTTCTTTAAATGCATGGGTTAATCTGAATTCGCCAAAGTTTGCTCTAATAAATATGAACAATGTGGAAAAGCAAATCTATCAAGCCCTTTAAAAGATTCAAACGTAGGCCCACTCACTTTTTGCCACATCAGAAAAGCAGCTTTATTGTCTTGACTGATACTGCCATCTCGTGGTAAGAAGTAAAAAATGCATCAGTGCGCCTCAAATGCAAGTGGTCTTATTATATATTTTTTAAATGATGCCATTATCTCCCAAAATTGACTTGAACATAGATACATTTGACAGTTTTTAAAAGACTATCCCTTTGTTTGAATTTTGTTGTTTCTTTGTTATTTTAAATCGTGGTAAAGTAACAAAAGTTGTAATTCTGTAGCCCGTAAATTTGCACACAAAGAGAGCATTCGATCGTTGAATTTTGCTGTTCAAAATAATAGCGCTACAGTTGTCACGATATGCATATAATAATAGCGTAGAGGACCACGTGGCACAAATCACAGGAATATCAAACCAATACCACATATCTGGTAAGCCAATGATCGGTATGGCCCAACTGTAATGTGTTACATGTTTGCATTCTGTAGGCATTCAATAAAGAGCCTTGGTGCTATGTTGTACACTACTGTCACTAGAGTATAATAGCACGTTTCAGACGGAAACCAACGGAGAGCCATGGTACTACGTCACCGAATCAAGGAAACAAGGCCCATGGAATAGGGAACAGTGGCAACAAAGGAAGAAGTCCAGCTACAACTGAAGTAGAATGGAATAAAGTAATTATTTATCATTTCAACAATTAATTTCTACTTCAAGTGTAGCTGGAATTCTTTATCTTTATTCATACAGAAAGCACAAAAGAGCCTTGAATCTAATCTGTCTTGGAGTGGCAGGGGTAAATGATTTTGCCATTTCTTTCTGTGAAGCACCAAGCACATTGCATTGACTAAGACACTATAAGCTTACCCAACCTACACAGGAAGCAGCAGACTAGTTACCAGCATTACTTTCTCACCCTTAAACACCACCACAAATTAAGTTTTCCACACCGTAGGGCACTGTGAATGGCAAGTGATTGTCCACATGTGCATTTATTTTGTTTTACCAACAATGTAAACATAAAACAAGGT
Source organism: Aldrovandia affinis (assembly GCA_029706075.1). Classification (NCBI taxonomy): domain Eukaryota; kingdom Metazoa; phylum Chordata; class Actinopteri; order Notacanthiformes; family Halosauridae; genus Aldrovandia; species Aldrovandia affinis. The sequence goes on from JAINUG010000315.1 coordinate 20,455, forward strand.
GATCAATAAAACATAGATAAAAACATAGATCAATAAAACACATTTTTTCGTGTTAATGTACAAATCTTACTTAAAAATGTTTGGAATGATTCAAGATGTCAATACAGTGGGTATAAAATGTATTTTTAGAGTTTATTTAGGTGTGTCTTAGCAAAAGGGGTGAATAGTTATGCAATCAATGATTGTCTGTTTGTTATTTGTAATTAATTACACTGCAAATAAAAATCCCAATTAAATACATTTTGATTCCATGAAGTTAGAAAATAAAATGTTACAAATGCCAAAGGGAATGAAATACATTTTATACCCACTGTACATACACTCACAAATACACCTATCGTTAAGGACAGACAGGCATAATTCATATTTATACAGTATTTATGCAGATAAAATGAACATACTTTTCCCTTTGCGTGTCACACTGGGCACACTGGTACACTTTAGGTAAGGTAAATAAACGCAAGGTAAATAAATAGGGAGGAAGCAGGTTCGGTAGCGTCTGGAACCATGCTCCTCAAACACCCTCCCACTGCATTCTGCAAGAGCAGGAGAGCGTCAAAGTGTCTGTAAGTGCATCCTCCTCGGGCCTCCTCTGCCACCTGGTGGGAGGGGACAGGTATTACACCTCCTCCTTCTCGTTAAACTTTAACGGGTAACCGACGGCGATCTCGAAACATTCCACCAGGGAGCCGGCGGAGAGGAAGTCCAGCTCCACCTCGATAAATTTGACGTGAACGCGCGGGGGAGCGCGATCGCGGTCCTCCTGCAGGAAGCGGGCGATGGCCGAGGGCTCCCGTCGGCCGAGGCGCCCCCTTGGGGGCCTAAAGTGCTGGTGCAGGCACTGCTGGATTGTCCGGCCCTCCGCGATGCCCAAATAACGGTACAAAATCTTGGGGGACGGCTCCGAATCCCGGCCCGCCTCTGTCTCTGAGCGGGTCCGGGCCGGGTCAGGCTCGCTGGGCTCCGGGGAGGAGCGGTGGTTCCTCTTGGTGAGCGCAGCCTCCTCCTCTTCCTCCTCCTCCTCCTCCTCCTCCTCCTCCTCTCCCTCCTCGAGGCCGATGGCGTAGAGGCCGTGAGTCCTGGGGATGCCCTCGGGCAGCAGGTATCGCGGCGGCCCCCCTCCGGATGACTGCGGCACGGAGATCCACTCCACGTCCATGTGGAGCTCCAGGCAGCGCGCCTCGCTGATGGTGATGTCCAGGAACTTGTAGAAGACGCTCTTCCAGTTCATCTTCTGCACCCTGGCCATGATGACGCGGCCCTCCGCCTTCTCGGGGTTGAAGTACTCGCGCAGCCGCTTGCCCAGGGGCACCTGGGAGCTGATCTCGGCGTGGTGGTAGCGCACCTCACTCGCCGCCAGCGTGGAGGTTGCTGAATGAGACCCAGGCGCCGAAACACTATATAGTGCCAGCTTGTTGGAGAGGTGCAGGCGGGAGAAGTCCATCCACGTCTGGCAGCTGTTGAAGGGCTCGGGTGGTATCGGGTTTGCATGTTCAGTTTTGAATCACCCTGGCCGTCAACCAACTAGCCAGGATGCGCATGGCGTTAGGATAACTCATGAGCATCACTTCCATAGCCGCCTGGCTAAAGCAGTTAGAGAATGGGGACACTTGAGGCATAAATGGGTGGAGGTTGGCAAAGACGGGCGCTGTTCACTACAAATGAGACCTAGTTCAGCAAAATGGGTAAATAAGCGGTTTCGAACACAGCCCTAGTTCAGCGTGGTAAATAAGCCTTCGCTGGGCTTTTTAGAGAAAATAAAACCTTGTTTATACATCACCCTTGACAAGGGCCACCAACATCCAGAAACATAACTGTTCACTGGGGTCCACTTTCATACATTTTTTATGTTTTTCCCAGTTGAAATGACCTTTATTTCGATCACAGGGTTTCATTAAACCTGAGCTCCAAACGGATGAGCTATTTGCCCTTTCATCTCTATGTTTAATCTGCAATAAATTATTCTGAAGAAAATTTACATTTGGAGGCGTGTCTTCGGCCTTAATATATAGCTTCTTATTCAACATATCTTTGCGGATATCAGCCTCTGAACAAATTCGATTAAACCAAATCAATTAAGCTTTTCAGTGAGTTATTCAATTAGTTGTTCTAGACCCTATTCATTACTCTCAATCAAAATTCAATATCCGTTTGTGTCACTAATTCCATTAAGGGTCTGAAGTTAATATAAATGACTTCCAGGCACTCACTTACTTATATCCTTCTATATCCTTCAAACACAAGTCCACCAACCTGCATCTTTGACAAATAACTAGAGTAGCTGATGCATTCAAGCAAATACAAATCAGTTCTGTTCCCTGTTTGATCCAATCTCTGTTTTATAACATTTTACATTTTACATTTTAAGAGAGCAGACGCTCTTATCCAGAGTTTTATAAGGGACTATAATGCAACAGATTTAGTGGCGAATGGTGAACCAATAAGATCCAATGGGGTTCAGGCCTCCTGCGTGGGCCAGTTACAATGTTCGATGCTGGCCACTGTGAACGGGGTTAGATCCCACTGGCCGTGCCAGAGTCGGCTCTGGCCGGGAGTGCCACCAGGGGGCAGCGATTGGCTGTCTGCCCCAGGAAGGGGGAGGGAAGCTGACAGGACATTCGGTGCGAACAGGAGTGGCTCTGGAGTGCTGGGTTACGGTCGATTGCCTGGTGAGTGCCGTCTTGGAGGAGACGATACTTCACCCTCGTTACTACCGGTCACAGGGCTACGGCAGCAAACTCACAATACGACTTGAAAATAGCCGGTGTAATTGGCTACCAAATTGGGAGAAAATGGGAGAAAACCAGAAACAAAATAAATGTAATAAAAAAATTAAAATAAAAAGATCCTATGGGCTTCTTTGACCCATTACTTACTGAAGTAATGTAGACTTTTGCTAACAAACTCAAGAACTAGGTCTTGAGTTGAACTAGGTCAAGGAAAATCAACTGCGTTACCACGGAACTAGTCTCGACTCGCTCTCTAGAACATCTGGGAAAAGTTATGCAAGTAAGGTAAAACTGTTATAGTTTGTGAGATTGTTTTCCTGTAATTTTGTTGAATACAAAGGATATTTTTTAACTCAGTCTATTTCTATTATGTCATTCATTCTGATTGCGTTTTGTTTTTTTACTGAATAAGAAATTGTTTAACGGGACAAAATGTAATAACTGGAACATTGTACACTACATTACAATGGTATGCCCAGGGCCAGTTTAATGTTCCAGAGCTCACTGGTATGTTATACTGGATGCACTAACATCCATGTTGAAAACGAATTAACTGACAGAACCAACGTCAGCACCTCGGCAAAGAAGCTAGCGATTTAACCGGAAGAGCGATAGAGATGTGTAGATGTTCATGGACACAAGGAACAGCTGTTACTGAACAATGGCATTTTCCTGGGTGGATTACGGGCGGCCGTTTGTAAGCACTCACTGGCTGCCGTCGGAAAATCCTTGGCTAAGCTGCTGGGCTGGCTTCTTCGAAAGCTGGATTTCCACTGGGGGAACACAAAGCACTTTTAGACAAACTGCAGGACAAGGGACACAGAGAGGTAACAGATGAACCGAGGACACACACACCTTGAGTCCAAGTCCACAGCCTATTGCACTGCATGATCACAGAATCAAACCGTGTCTTTAATGAAGGTGCCACAGCTGAGCGATGACAGCCTCACAGCCTAGTGGTTCTGTGTGGCTCAGTAGGTAGAGCGTGGTTCTGTGTGGCTCAGTAGGTAGAGCATGGTTCTGTGTGTCTCAGTAAGTAGAGCGTGGTTCTGTGTGTCTCAGCAGGTACAGCGTGGTTCTGTGTGTCTCAGTAGGTAGAGCGTGGTTCTGTGTCTCAGTAGGTAGAGCGTGGTTCTGTGTCTCAGTAGGTAGAGCGTGGTTCTGTGTGGCTCAGTAGGTAGAACGTGGTTCTGTGTGTCTCAGTAGGTAGAGTGTGGTTCTGTGTGGCTCAGTAGGTAGAGCGTGGTTCTGTGTGGCTCAGTAGGTAGAGCGTGGTTCTGTGTGGCTCAGTAGGTAGAGCGTGGTTCTGTGTGTCTCAGTAGGTAGAGCGTGGTTCTGTGTGTCTCAGTAGATAGAGCGTGGTTCTGTGTGTCTCAGTAGGTAGAGTGTGGTTCTGTGTGTCTCAGTAGGTAGAGCGTGGTTCTGTGTGTCTCAGTAGGTAGAGCGTGGTTCTGTGTGGCTCAGTAGGTAGAGCATGGTTCTGTGTGTCTCAGTAGGTAGAGCGTGGTTCTGTGTGGCTCAGTAGGTAGAGCGTGGTTCTGTGTGGCTCAGTAGGTAGAGCGTGGTTCTGTGTGGCTCAGTAGGTAGAGTGTGGTTCTGTGTGTCTCAGTAGGTAGAGTGTGGTTCTGTGTGGCTCAGTAGGTAGAGCGTGGTTCTGTGTGGCTCAGTAGGTAGAGTGTGGTTCTGTGTGTCTCAGTAGGTAGAGCGTGGTTCTGTGTGGCTCAGTAGGTAGAGCGTGGTTCTGTGTCGCTCAGTAGGTAGAGCGTGGTTCTGTGTGTCTCAGTAGGTAGAGCGTGGTTCTGTGCGGCTCAGTAGGTAGAGCGTGGTTCTGTGTGGCTCAGTAGGTAGAGTGTGGTTCTGTGTGGCTCAGTAGGTAGAGCGTGGTTCTGTGTGTCTCAGTAGGTAGAGTGGTTCTGTGTGTCTCAGTAGGTAGAGCGTGGTTCTGTGTGTCTCAGTAGGTAGAGCGTGGTTCTGTGTGGCTCAGTAGGTAGAGCGTGGTTCTGTGTGGCTCAGTAGGTAGAGCGTGGTTCTGTGTGGCTCAGTAGGTAGAGTGTGGTTCTGTGTGTCTCAGTAGGTAGAGCGTGGTTCTGTGTGTCTCAGTAAGTAGAGCATGGTTCTGTGTGTCTCAGTAGGTAGAGTGTGGTTCTGTGTGTCTCAGTAGGTAGAGCGTGGTTCTGTGTGTCTCAGTAAGTAGAGCATGGTTCTGTGTGTCTCAGTAGGTAGAGCGTGGTTCTGTGTGGCTCAGTAGGTAGAGCGTGGTTCTGTGTGGCTCAGTAGGTAGAGCGTGGTTCTGTGTGGCTCAGTAGGTAGAGTGTGGTTCTGTGTGTCTCAGTAGGTAGAGCATGGTTCTGTGTGTCTCAGTAGGTAGAGTGTGGTTCTGTGTGTCTCAGTAGGTAGAGCATGGTTCTGTGTGGCTCAGTAGGTAGAGCGTGGTTCTGTGTGGCTCAGTAGGTAGAGCGTGGTTCTGTGTGGCTCAGTAGGTAGAGCGTGGTTCTGTGTAGCTCAGTAGGTAGAGCACGGCGCTGACAACGCTTAGGTTGTGGGTTTAATTCCCACTGGGACCACATATAAAATGTATGCATTCATTACTGTAAGTCACTTTGGATAAAAGCGTCTGCTAAATGGCATATATTATTATTTTCCTTACAGAGACAGGGGAAAACCCCTATCCTGCACTCTGTGAAACACCCCAAAAGACAGGGTATACATTTATATATATATATATATATATATATAAACACCCCAAAATTCTACAGGGCTGTGAGAAAAACTGTGCTCCTGAAATTACAGCACTTTATTACCAGATGAATAAAGAGTGAAACTGTTCTAATCAATGTTCAGTGATTACAGGGGAGTATGGCCAACCACCTGCTGCCCTTCTCATCCTGTTCAGCATCAAAAGACTACAAAAAATGAAACTGCACATCTCCACCCTAAATAAAATGATTCAGAGATGATCAGTCAACTGTGCTGTTCTGACTCAACTCAATTTATGTGGGAGGTTTTTCATTTTTTATTTTACATTTAGGCCCTTTTTTTAGCAGATGCTCTTATGCAGAGCGACTTACACATCTTAACTAGCCTATATGTTTACACACCATCTATACGGCTGGATATTGAGGTTAAGCCCCTTACTCAAGGGCACAATAGCAGTGCCCCCACCTGGGAATATAAAACCAGAAACCTGAGTTACAAGCCAAATTCCCTAACCATTACACTAGACTGCCACCCACTGGCTGATGGGAACTAGCAAGTTTGCAAGTGCAATTAACTGACAACTGATGTATCTTATGAAAACTATATTGATGGTTTGCTAGTTTGACTGGTATATTGTCCAAAGGGAATTTCAAATATTATCACGACACATCTGGTTACTTGTTGATGATAATAACCTGCTATTTCTGAGGAAGACGTGAGTCAAAATATGTTAACATTGTTTTAATATACTATTAATATACTATTTTAATATACTACTATATTATATTAATATTTTGTCCTGTCATTTTAAGAACAGTGTATTATGTGAGAAAGTATCGTTATAAGTTACTCATGGGCACATACACCGATCAGCCACAACATTAAAACCACTGACAGGTGAAGTGAATAACATTGATCATCTTGTTACAATGGCACCTGTCAAGGGGTGGGATATATTAGGCAGCAAGTGAACAGTCAGTTCTTGAAGTTGATGTGTTGGAAGCAGGAAAAATGGGCAAGCGTAAGGATCTGAGCGAATTTGACAAGGGCCAAATTGCTGGCTAGACGACTGGGTCAGAGCATCTCCAAAACGGCAGGTCTTGTGGGGTGTTCCCGGTATGCAGTGGTTAGTACCTACCAAAAGTGGTCCAAAGAAGGACAACCGGTGAACCGGCGACAGGGTCATGGGTGCCCAAGGCTCATTGATGCGCGTGGGGAGCAAAAGCTAGCCTGTCTGGTCCGATCCCACAGAAGAGCTACTATAGCACAAATTGCTGAAAAAATTAATGCTGGCTATGATAGAAAGGTGTCAGAACACACAGTGCATCACAGCTTGTTGCGTATGGGGCTGCGTAGCCGCAGACCGGTCAGAGTGCCCATGCTGACCCCTGTCCACTGCCGAAAGAGCCTACAATGGGCACGTAAGTGTGAGAACTGGACCATGGAGTAATGGAAGAAGGTGGGCTGGTCTGATGAATCACGTTTTCTTTTACATCATGCTCTGGGCAATGGGAAACCTTGGGTCCTGGCATTCATGTGGATGATACTTTGACACGTACCACCTACCTAAACATTGTTGTAGACCAAGTACACACCTTCATGGCAACAGTATTCCCTGATGGCAGTGGCCTCTTTCAGCAGGATAATGCGCCCTGCCACACTGCAGAAATTGTTCAGGAATGGTTTGAGGAACATGACAAAGAGTTCAAGGTGTTAACTTGGCCTCCAAATTCTCCAGATCTCAATCCGATCGAGCATCTGTGGGATGTGCTGGACCAACAAGTCGATCCATGGAGGCATCACCTCGCAACTTACAGGACTTAAAGGATCTGCTGCTAACGTCTTGGTGCCAGATACCACAGGACACCTTCAGAGGTCTTGTGGAGTCCATGCCTCGACGGGTTAGAGCTGTTTTGGTGGCACGAGGGGGACCTACACAATATTAGGCAGGTGGTTTTAATGTTGTGGCTGATCGGTGTATATCCTTCATCAATAAAATCATCAAAAATGTATTTTGTTATAGTGCAATTTTACAATTGCAGAGGGAATCGCAAAATTAGAAAATCCAGAGGCTATTGGGGGAAAAACACAGAAAATGATTCCCCAATCCTAGGAAAGGTTTGTCAGGAGACACTATACAAATCTAGTATAATATGTGGAATAGAAACAAAGCTTGTAGAGAGGATATCCAGCAGTTTACTATGTTAATATAATATAATATATATGCCATTTAGCAGATGCTTTTACATTTTATATTTTAGGCATTTAGCAGACTCTTATCCAGAGCGACTTACAGTTTAAATTTATTTTCATACAATCCATTTATACAGCTGGATATTTTACTGAAGCAATTCAGGTTAAGTACCTTGCTCAAGGGTACAACGGCAGTGCTCCACCTGGGAATTGAACCAGCAACCTCTGAGTTACAAGTCCAGTTCCCTAACCATTACACTACACTGCCGCTTTTATCCAGTAGTGAATGCATACATTTTTAGTATATGTGGCCCCAATGGGAATCGAACCCACAACCTAAGCGTTGTCAGCGCTATGCTCTACCTACTGAGCCGCACAGAACCACACTCTAGGCTATGTTAAATAGGCTTTCAGGTAGCCTATAGCGGGTGAAGTGAGACTTGAATGTGGTATTAAACCCAGTAACAAACACTGTTGCATTTCTCATCAAAGTTTCTATTAGATATCCACCTCAAAGTTCTAACGAAAAGAAAAAAAAGCCAACACCAATGCCTATAATGACTTAAACCATCATCTTTCTTTTCTAGGACCAAATCGTTTGCTGTGAGTCTTTCGCAGCACAGAGCAGCAGACAATTCTCCACAAAACCCCAGAGGAGGAGGCAGATTAGGAGGAACACCAAACTTCCACCTACTCTTCTTTCTGTCGGCGGCGAATTCGACTCTGGAGCGGCCGCTGGCGGATCTGCGCCTCTGGCGGCCCTCGGGCTGCTCCTCGGTCCCGGCCGGCTGCAGGGCGGGGAGGGGGTCCCACTCGCCGCCGGCCTCGCCCTCCGCTTCGGGGAACACGGACAGGTCCCGGTTGCACCAGTCCTCCTGCGAGCACTCCTCCATGGTGCTGCCGTCCGACTCCACCTCCTGGTAGAGGCCGCTGCTGTTGATCAGGACGGGCTGGCAGGGCTGGAAGTCCCAGCCGCCCTGGCCGAACACCTTCTCCAGCTGCTCCAGCGAGTAGCTGCTCTTCCTCTTCCCAACGCCGTGTTCCTTCACGCGACTGTAGCATCGCCGTAGCGTCTGTCACCGGAACAGCGTTAACAGCATCATTAATATCATATAATATACGCCATTTAGCAGACGCGTTTATCCAAAGCGACTTACAAGTAGTGAGTGCATACATTTTTTGGCCCCAGTGGGGATTGAACCCACAACCTAAGCGTTGCCAACGCCGTGCTCTACCTACTGAGCCACACAGAACCACATTAAGGCAAGATCTTGAATGCAACGTTAAACTCTTAGCTGTGTACTGTATTTAGATAACACACGTTGCATGACGTACAAGCCAAGCTATAACTTTACAGGCTATGGGCGTAATATCTAGAAAGCACCACCAGTTTACGGCTCGCAGCTAGCAATACTAGCTAGCTAGCTATAGCTACTGTTACATGCGCACAATACTGATGACGTCTACGACTAGTTTGTAAAGGTTAATTTGTTTCGCTTGCTACCTTGTACACGAAGCAACTGTGATCAATCCTGTAGCTATCTAACGTCAAACTGTTTACCTAAAGAAGCTAGGTGCTAATCGTCACCAAGGTTAGCTCACTGGCGCTAGCTAGACAGTCCAGATTAGCGTGTCTGCACCTCTGCACGGACAAAACTTCAAGACGGAGTAACCATTCCATGGCACACAATAATATTTTCACGCTAGATGTGCACAGCTAGATAGCAAACGAATTGGTCAAACGTGCCCCGGTAATTACCTTCATCCGTTCCCTGCACTGGGACGGGGTCCTTTCATAGCCCAGTTCGGCTAAGGCTTTGGATACCCGCTCGTATACTGCTGGCCCCGGAGCTTTTCCGGAGAACACGGTCCCTGCTACCTCCAGCTGCTGAATACGAGCCTCGGTCAGTCGCTCGCTGCCCCACACCGCAATCAGGGCGTTCGTCTCGGACGGAGTCCACGACATACCCCGGCAGGCGGGGAAGCTGTTACTGGAAGCAGTGGCCGATCCACTTCGCCCTGCGCTACCAGAACCGGAGACAGCCACGTCGAGAGGCGAGAAGCGGCTGGGTGTCGATGGGCTGGAGTGGTACTGGTTGCTGTCGCTGAGGTCTTCGGACTCGGGCGACGGTACTTCACTTTTGGGGATCTTCAGCGCCCTGGTCATTTCGGGCGAATGATCGGAGTTACAGGGCGCCGCCATCTTGGTTCTGTTGCTAAGGGGAGGTGGAGCAAGGGGTCACGCGATGAGATATCGAGTCAAGCGAGCGCGGACGTCTGCCCTCTGCCGGTAGGTGTACAGTACAATTTTATTTCGTTTGAAGTCAACGACACGACTTTTGCTGATTTTTTTACGGAGAAATGCATTTCGATCTTCCAAATCTATCAGAGGCGAGCATCCATCCAAGCCGTAGTTTATATATACACCACTATTTATATTTATCCCAAGCCGTGGTATATATTATTATAATAAATTATTATAATGATATATATATTATCTATAGTAGGCTCCGTTTTTATTCATACCCTTGATAAACATGAAGATAGTAGAAAATAAACTAACTAATTTCTGAAAATTCCAAACCTACATTACTAATACAATTGTTCAGAAAAACATATGTTGTTTTATTAATATCCCCCCAGAAAACATCTGGATAACAATTATTCATACCTCTAAATATTATTTTAAATTTAATCCAACAAAAACAAATCTTCATAAATATACAACTTATCTGAAGATCATTGGAAGGTTATGGAACTATACAGTGGTCTACAATGGTATCTTGTTTCCCTTGGGTATAAAAAGGAGGGAACACACATTTGGTTAGGGAACTGGGCTTGTAACTCCGAGGTTGCTGGTTCGATTCCCAGGTGGAGACACTGCCGTTGTACCCTTGAGCTAAAGGTACTTAACCTGAATTGCTTCAGTAAAATATCCAGCTTTATAAATGGATTGTATGTAAAGAAACGTGAACTGTGTAAGTTGCTCTGGATAAGAGCGTCTGCTAAATGCCTAAAATGTAAATGTAAATGTTTGAAATACTGTGGTCAGCTGTCATCGTGGTGAACAGCAAATAACCTCCTGAAATCATCAGACAAAAGGTTATTCACCTCTAGAGATCGGGAGAGGCTTATTTTTCAAATTTTTCATAGTAGTTATTTGTAACTCAGGTTACAGCACATTTATCTAGCGTCGTTCTCATCCTAAAATAGTACAGAGGTGCCGTTCTTGAACTAGACAATTTGATCCCTCATTCTTGCTTCAGGTTTTCTTGCTAATTGGACGTTTGCCACAGCACAAATGCAAAGACTCAGCTCCAGTCACTTAGACATGTTAAGTCACAACTCTGTTAAGTGATCCCAGCGGAGTTTGACAGTGCTGAAGACAGGAGGTAACCTTTGCTTTCGCTGTGTATGATTTGACAGCCTGCGTGCAGCTCAATCTGATTTATGAGCTGATACATTGTTTGCTGCCGGGTATGAGCTGGTTAGTTGCCCTTTTAAAGGTCTGGGGTCATGACCTGGCCGGCGGATAAAGAGGTGAGCTGACCCAATTTTCTGTATTTAGTATACATTGTTGTTTGATACAGAATCCATAAGTTGTGTCCATGGTAGAGGGCTGAGGTCAGGGACAGGAAAATGTTGAGCAACTTTCCTTTTTACGATACAAGGCTGTTAAAAGAACAATGCAGGAGGTCGATTCTATATTGACAGCTATATATACACAGTACCGGTCAAATGTTAGAACACCCCCATTTTCCAGTTTTTACTGAAATTTCAGCAGTTCAAGTCCAGTGAATGACCACAGATACTGAAGAATGTATGCATTCACTACTGTAAGTCACTTTGGATAAAAGTGTCTGCTAAATGGCATATATATATTATATATAAATAGTACGAAGGTAAGCAGTAATAAGGTTATTTGCTGGACTTGAACTGCTTAAATTTCAGTAAAAACTGGAAAAATGGGGTGTTCTAAAACTTTTGACCGGTAGTGTATATATATATATATATATACAGTATATATCTTGAGGAAACAATGTTAGCACCATAGGGTTCACCTGGTTGCTTAAAATGGCTTCATATTCCTTGGCCGTAATTCTAGCATTCAGAGTAATGATCGGACAGAATAACTCCCATGAGATGGCTGCCCATACCATGACAGATCCACCAGCATGTTTAACAGAGGGGACTAGCAACGTGGCTTCAAGTTTTCCTTGGGCTTTCTCCAAACTTTAACCCCTTGTTGACGATTGCTGCAAATTAGCCTCAAACCCCTTAAGACCTTAATACAGCAAAAAATTAATTTAATTTTTTTTTTAATTCAGGCAATAAGGGGTTAAGCAGTCCATATTTAGGAAAAAGAGTAAAAGATCATAAATATTCATCAGACCATATTACTTTCTTCTACTGCTCAGAAGTCCAGGTTTTGTGCTTATTACACCAGGTCCTGGAGGACCACAATGGCGATTTTTTGTGCTATCCTCAGCAATTTGCGGTGTGCATTAATGAGATGTCATGTATCAAGGGTATGTGCGTTCGCATTGTGTATATCTATTTTTTTTTAAGTGTCAAATAAAACAAACAAACGTATGCATTGTTGCACATTGGCCTTGGTTACTCTTTCCAAATCTGTTAGATCTCTCATGATGCATATTGGTCATTACCATTGACAGTATTCTGTGCAGAACTGTTTTTAATTTAAACCCTTCATCTCTCAAAGAACTGGAGGCTTTCCTTCTTGAAGAATGGTCCAATATCCCACAAGAAACAGAAACGTCAGCATTCCAAGAAGCATTGAATCTGTTCTGAAGGCAAAGGGCAGCCCAACTCGTTATCAGGTAACATTCATAGGTTTGGGACACTGGGAGAGGTGGAGGGAGGAGTAGAGAGGGCTGCGCCTCCATTTTGGCTGCTGTCAGGTGTTCCTGTTCCCTCCCACAGCCTGGAGAGGACTACAGGGCCTTGGGCTGTGTTCGAAACCATTCCCTATTCCCTAAATAGTGCACTATATAGTGTGTTGAACAAATTGGCGAACACACTATATAGTGCACTATTTAGGGAATAGGGAACGGTTTCGAACACAGCCTTGGACAGCAGCGGCCTCACCTACAGGCAGGCTCACCTGAGGCGAATGAGCAATCAACTCAGCTGTGAGCCATTGCCTTCGTTAGGCCTTTATAAAAGCACAGCCTGCCATGCCTGAGGGAGAGTTTTGGGGCATGGAGGCAGAAGTGCTGTTTTTTTTGTTGCCGTTTCCCATCTATTGGATAGTTTTGAACTGAAATGCTTTACCTTCGTGTTTTGTTTTAATTGCTTGGAAAAAAAGGTAATACCTGCCTGTGCCATCAAGCCACTGCAACTAGTCCAGAACGCTGCTGCTCGCCTGGTGTTCAACCAGCCGAAGTTCACCCACGTCACCCCTCTACTCTCCTCTCTGCACTGGCTCCCCATCGCAGCACGCATCAGATTCAAGTCACTGGTGCTTGCTTTTCAAGCGGCCAGAGGTACTGCTCCCCCATACCTCCAGTCACTCATCACGCCCTACACCCCGTCCAGACCTCTCCGCTCCGCCTCCGCTGGCAGACTGACTGCCCCATCCCTCCGGGCGCCTGGCAGCCGCTCCTCGCGGTCTCGCCTCTTCTCTGTCCTGGTCCCTCGTTGGTGGAACGACCTCCCGCAATCGGTCAGGACTGCGGAATCACTTCCAATCTTCCGCAAGAGACTCAAAACCCACCTCTTCAGACTCCACTACCCCTGATCTCTGTCCATCTAGCTAAATTGTCTTCACCACTGTCTACTTGTTCAACACTATACTCTTTATATAAAAAAATCAAATAAAAAAATAATAATAATAATAATTAAAAATGTAAAATACCTTTTCCATTGTTTTTCCTAACCCCTGTATATAGCCTATGGGAATGTATAAAACTACATGTGGTGTAGTGGGAAAATAATTAAGAATTCATTATCTAGCTCTGGAGGATTTGTGGTTAAAAGTTCAGGCAGGGTTTGTTTTACCTCTATGCTACATCCAATTATCTTGCAAGAACCACCGATAACCCTCATTAATGGTGTCCGTTAAGTCAGTAAGTCATTAATGATCCGGAAATAGTTCATTGTTTGATTAATTCTGAGTGATGTTCAGATTATCAATGTTGAAATATTATACATCTTCCTTAAAATTCTAGTTCAACTCAGTGCTCCATGAAATGATAATGATCACATTTCATTATATGATGCAACCAAAGTGAGAGGTGATTACATCATCTGTGATGATGTAATGGGAGATGCCAATGATTCATCTGCACAGACCAAAGATTTTAAATCTTCAAAGCCTCTTCTCACTTATGACGCAATTGCAATGCACCTTAACAGCAAGGCAAACCAACAAAGAAAAATCAAACATATATAGGCAGATAACTTTGTAATGCAGTGCCTTTACAGACTTTAAATTGTGAGGTATTCAGGTGTGCTATCAGTTTACACAGCATTGGGCACGCATAATATACTGTATTTGATTTTACAGAATTTTTGGAAGGTTTCATATAGACAGAGTTTTTGGAGTTCTTGATTAAATATTTCAGCAACATAAGCCTGAATGTAACACATTGAAATACAATTCAAATGTAGCATCATTTTAATTTTATTTGAAAAAGGACATGTATGAAATGGTAATATAAATATTGTTCCTGTGCATTAAGTCCCTGTCAATCCAGTGCAGTATAAATGTCATATTAATTCAGTATGATGTGAATCAAAAAGTATGGCACATGACAAATACATTCATGGTTCAGGTAGACCGCTGCCATTCAAGTATGGGATTCTGAAGAATGCCCTTGTACGTCGTCAAACAAAGACCTCCGTTGCCCCCCAGCCCCCCCCACCACCACTGAAAACGCCCACACATCTATACCTACCTCAGCTGAGATCTTCCGCTCCCATTCCCACAGGACCCCCCCCCAAGCAGCAGAGGACCAGGTGCTATTCTGTGGTCAGACGGTGAGATAATTCGCCATGTGCCCCTAAAACACACACACCACTCTCTCGCACACTCCTTCATTGGCCCCCACTACAGTGCATTAAATCCTGTCTCATTAGTGTGATGTGACCGAGGCAAGTCCTAATGAGAGATTTGGTAAAGACAGAAAACATCTGATCTCAGTGCTCATAACAAAAGAGCCAGGGGTGTCAGGGGTCGGGGCTAAAATCACAGCCTGCAATCCCGCCGTCGCAGAGCGCAGAGTGGATGGAGAGCAGACAGGGAGTCCAAGTTCAAGGTTTCGCAGTGGATGTTTGGTGGCCTCTTTTATCTCATATATTATCCCTCACACTCTAAGACAGCAGGGCCATGGGAATAGTCATTTTGTGAAAAGATGAGGGGCAAAATATTTCATGCTGTGTCTATCAAGTAGCCTAGTGATTGTTTAAAATGGTTAGAACCGCACAGATCATTGTTATTGAGACCGTTTGAGTGTTGAAACGTTTGGATGTGTGTTTTATTTAGCTTTTTCTGTGCTTATGTTGCCAACTTTCAAACATTGAATATGTGTTGGAGAAAGCATATTGTGCTCAGGTACATTATCCCTTACATTGATGGAATTGCGTTAAGCATTTAAAAAACATTGTTTTATGTTGATACTTAGGTGGTTCTTGTGAATGTGATTATGATGCCAGAGAGAACTTTGAAAGTGATTGATGGCCCTTTGAGGCAAAATAAGTAATCTTCACAGTTTAATATTCACCCAGTTCTACTCCAATGTTGAATATCTATTCCACAGATGATTCATTGCGGAGGAGTGTAGAAATAATCTTAAAGTCACTCAACAATGTCTGCGGTGTTACTTATCAAGTGCTGCAAGTTCAACCTCAATCAAATTGTCATTATCAAACAAGGCATCGTTGAAATGAAAATTGAGATACTCTCTAGTGTATCAATAACCAATGTAAAAATATATTTTGGAATGCTGAGTGTGTTTCAGTACCTCAATACACATTCCATGAGGTCTAGTTTCGCAAACAATGGAGCAAATAATCTGTATATATATACACTACCGGTCAAAGGTTTTAGAACACCCCCATTTTCCAGTTTTTACTGACATTTAAGCAGTTCAAGTCCAGTGAATAACCTGAAATGGTACAAAGGTAAGCGGTAAACTGCACAGCTTAACACTGGTCGAAGTAAGGAAGTCTCAGTTTCAACTGTGAAGGGAAGACTTCAAGCTGCAGGTTTGGCAGGTCAAGTGGCAGTAAGAAAGCCATTGCTAAGATGGCAAAATAAGAAAAAGAGGCTTGCCTGGGCCATGAAGCACTGCCAGTGGACTAAAGACTGGAAGAAGGTCTTATGGACTGGAATTTTAAAAGGTTTTATGGACCGATTAATCAGTGTGTGGCACCAACTGTCAAACATGGAGGAAAAGGTTTTTGTCTGGGGCTCTTTTGCTGGATCCAGACGACTTGCACAGAGTGACTGTTAACCCTTGTTCCCTGAAAAGGAACTCTGCTTCAGAGTTTTTTAACCTCTGGCAGTTTACCGCTTACCTCTGTACCATTTCAGGTTATTCACTGGACTTGAACTGCTTAAATTTCAGTAAAAACTGGAAAATGGGGGTGTTCTAAAACTTTTGACCAGTAGTGTACATTACATTTACGTTTTAAGCATTTAGCAGATGCTCTTATCCAGAGCGACTTACAAGATGTGCATTATTGCAGCGATAGACATCGTTGTAGGCAGCTGCGTACCATACCTGTAACACTGGGAAGTGTCTGAATAATCTCACACAAACAATAACAATAACAATATTCACAGACAACAGAAGGGCAGCGATCCACCCAGACAAAGAGGCATACCACTCACATAACTGCACTTCACTGGGAATGATGACTATAAAGCCCATTATTACAATCAGTTGTTTACTCCATTTTTTACATTTGACATTTACATTTGACATTTTAAGCATTTAGCTTAATTAGCTCTTATCCAGAGTGACTTACAAGGTGTGCATTAATACATGGTAGGAACAATCATAGTTAGCGCAAGAGATCAGTGCAGTAATACAGCAATAGACATCGTTGCAGGCGTCTGCGTACCATACCTGTAACACCGGGAAGGAAAAGGTTAGTGTACTTTTTTTTTTTTTTCAAAATAAAGTATGTGGTCAGTGGGGTATGATGCCAGTCGTGTAATTGCACTATTCCAAATTTACAATATAACCTGAATGTCAAAAATGTAATGTAATGTTATAATGAATTAAGCAGATGCTCTTATTCAGAGCGACTCACAGGGTCATGACATATAAAGTGCATATCATTAGAGTAGCGACAAACGAGGGCACATGTGCAGAATATGGAATAGCAAAATTAGTAATGGTAAAAGTTTGTGCTATGCTGACAGACAATTATACAGTCCAGCCAGTTATACAGTCATGTAGTTATTACTGGAAAAAACTAATTTCCGAATTGCCTCAGGATACAACATGGCACGGTATTCTAACAGCTATAGTTTTACAACATCAAAAAGTTATTTAATTGATTTATTTTCCCTTTAAAAATACTGTGAATGTGCCATCATGTAAATGATTTATGAATGCCTTTATGGAAATGGAATAATCCATACCTTTAAATTCACTTACCTCTGTTTGAAATGATCTCATTAGAATTGACCTATATTTGAAGAAAATCGAACATATAGACGTAAAACATAGTTATAATTGATAAAACTAGCGACAATATTAAAATATGGCCTTGTGCCATAAAATTCATTGTTTCTCATTTAAATAATACTGTATTTAATTATATTCAACAGCTGCCCCTACTGGCTACAAGGGAACTGACGCTGATTGCTACTGTAATCCAAGTTCAAACACAACTTGAGCAACTTCAGGTGACCCTAAAAACGGCTGTTATTTTTGATTAGCTGTTATATTAGATGTTAATTACGCTCATGTCTTATTTGAAAGAGAAATTGCGCTCTCTTAACCTTTCTATAATGGCAACTATAAATCTTTCCAGAAGATGCCATGCAATTCCCTGTTAGAGGAAAGGCATCTGCCAAGCAAATAAATCCTGAAACCTTATTGCCAATCTCACTAAATAAGACACCAGAACAAAATTTTAATTGCTTCAGCAGAAAGCAGAAATTGCACAGCACTAAAACCCACATTTCTAAACTGATTTGTTTTACAAATGTGTTTTCTGACAGTTATTATGCAGCAAAGCAAACATCATGAGAAGAATCACAAAAAGTTGAAAGTGCAAGCTAAAGCTAATGTTCATCACACCCTACACCCCAGCCAGACCCCTCCGCTCTGCCTCCTCTATCACACCCTACACCCCAGCCAGACCCCTCCTCTATCACACCCTACACCCCAGCCAGACCCCTCCGTTCCGCCTCCTCTATCACACCCTACACCCCAGCCAGACCCCTCCTCTATCACACCCTACACCCCAGCCAATTGTCATCACCACTGCCTACTTGTTCAATACTTGTATATGTATCCTTGCTTACTCCTCAAAAAAATAAAAATAAAAATAATAATTTTACTAACCTTTTTCTTCCCAGTGATACAGGTATGGTATGCAGCTGCCAACAACGATGTATATCGCTGTATTACTGCACTGATCTCTTGCACAAACTATGATGGTTCCTACCATGTATTTATGCACATCTTGTAAGTTGCTCTGGATAAGAGCGTCTGCTAAATGCTTAAAACGTAAATGTAATGACGTGATTCGACCACAGTCAAGTGTTCTCACCAGCCCCTTTCAGAAACAAATGGGTAATAATAGTTATAAATATAATGAAACAAAAATGAAATACTATTTCTAAATGCAAGTGCAATCTGAGACTGCAGACTGTTGACCTTCTGATCCCTAATTTCATGCTGTCAACTTTACTTTCCCCTGATCCCAAGATGTGCCACTTCTGTAAAGATCCATTACATTTCCTTTGGTCACCTTGTTTCAGGCAAGTAGAATTTGACCCAGAAATGAACCCACATATCCTCCAGGTGTCTTGGGGTGGTAGCCGGGTTAGCAGCACAAGTCCGTACCATTTATTTATTTTTATTTAACCTTTATTTAACCAGGCAAGCCATTAAGAACAAGTTCTTATTTACAATGGCGGCCTGGGTACATACCTGGGTACATACACCATTCACTCACACACTCATACCTACGGGCAATTTTAGACTCTCCAATTAGCCTAACGTGCATGTCTTTGGACTGTGGGAGGAAACCGGAGTACCCGGAGGAAACCCACGGGGAGAACATGCAAACTCCACACAGAAAGGCCCCGGCCGGGATTCGAACTCGAGACCTTCTTGCTGTGAGGCGACAGTGCTATCCACTGCACCACCATGATCCATACAGGTTTTTTAATGAGCGTAAGGGGGTTAAATTGAACCGGACGGCAGACAGACGTACCAGGGCAAACACAATACACTTAGGGTGAGAATAGGAACAACGTCAAAAGGTTTACACATTTTACATCATTACACTGTAAAGCATTTAGCAGACGCTCTTATCCAGAGCGACTTACAAGATGTGCATTAATACATGGTAAATTATTTGAAGGTTTATATTAAATGGTGATTTAAAATACACCACATTTTTAAAAGCATTGACATTATTATCATTATACAGGAGATATGCTTATAGAACTCACAGTGTAGGTGACGCTGGGACTATAACAGTGGGTGAAACCTGGGAGGGAGGGGGCATTTGAATTCATCCAGAGAAAAACCCCACACAGCTGAAGGAGTGAAACAGAAACAGCAGAGAGGACTTAATTTCCTGCACGTGACCCATCGCTCAGGGTTGTGTGCTGACCAATGAGTCCGTCTCCTCTGTGTCCCGGGCACTCCAGAGAGAGTCTATTCAAAACCGCCCCGAGTCAAGGGCCACTGCCACCCGAGACATTCGGTCAAAGAGAGACAGGACGATAATTAATGGAGGATCCATAGTGGTCATCTCTTTGATGCATGGTCCCACTCCAGAGCCCATTGACGGGGCGCGTGAGAGGAATGGTTTAGTGATGGACTGGCCCCTTCGCCCCCGTGGGCGGTGGGACGTCCCCGGGGCGGGCGGCTGGACCTCAGCCCCTCTCTGGGACCCAGGTGTGGGGCAGCTGGACACTGAGCCTGGGGGCTGGGGAGCAGCCGCTGACCCTGCGGACATCCACAGCTCCATGTCCTGACCACTGCCTTCATTCTGGAAGGATCTTTATCATTGTCCGGAGGGATCATATCCCTTGTCTCATTATAGATATATATATATACATATATATATTTATATATGATTAAAAATATATGTTATATTTATCTATACCTCTGGATAATTGAGGTGAAATACATTGATTATGTGTACAACCGCAGTGCTCCACCGGGGAAGCCGCTTACCTTTGTACCATTTCAGGTTATTCACTGGACTTGAGCTGCTGAAATTTCAGTAAAAACTGTAAAATGGGGGTGTTCTAAAACCTTTTGACCGGTAGTGTAGATTACTTTATTAAGGAGCGTGTGACAATTTTGCAGGTTCGATTCCCTGTTGGGGCGCTTTTGTCATTCGCTTAATCAGCACACCCTACTGGCGCTCAAATCGGAAAAAAATAACTGCAGCAAATTCTCTCTCCTGCTCTTCCATTTCGTCTGATGTGCTTAGAATCTGAATAGATTGTGCACAGTCATTGTTCAAGTTCACGAGTGAGCTCTCGGTGAGACTTTGTTCGAAATGTTTGGAACTTTTGCCGTACTTCAGCGCGGCCTGCTCAACCAATCCCCTGAGCTAGGCAGGGGCTTTTTGTGCAGAATAAAAACAATGCGGGGTAGCTGTTCCAAGCCTCTGGGCCAACCACTCACTGTACACTAATGCACACAGCTTTGGCGACGGATGGAACAAGAAAGTAACAGGCTAGGCAGTCTTCATTCAGAAGAAAAGCAATAAAGCTTAAGGATTAGAACAGCCCATCTAGAGATGCCGTTTGGCATTGTAGCGCCGTGTCACGTCTGGTTTTGAACACTCCCAACACCTCTGCTTCAAAATGCTTGTGTTTCCATTGAGCAAGAATATGCCGATATGAGAGAACGCGCTTCAATCAAAAATATTTAATTCCTTCTCTTCGCTGATTGAAATCGTAACACATATTTTATTTTTATTTTTTATTTATGTTATTTTCACAGGAATAAAAACATTGTTTAAAAGTGTTAAACCCAACTCAGATAATCTGACTTTCAGTGGGTTCCTGCCTGCAGAGTGAGGAAAAGGGAGAATGCGAATTAGGAACAAGGAGGATAAGCAGAAAAGGAGAAAAACTTCAATAAAATTAGGTAAAAAGAGAAGAAGGAAGTGAAGAAAATTACCTGTGATAGGAAAAATATAAATAAAGATTGAAAGAGAGATTAAAAGATATACACATAGACACTACATTACTTAATGTGGACTTAATTTAGACTGCCTAATGCTGGGTCCAAAAACACTGCCCCTGCTGCCTTCAGTCTTCCTGGAACAGAGATTATGTTTCCTCAGAGAACGGAAACGGACAGGGATGTGACATTTCGAACACATTTCATCTCACCAGTTCCCTGCGTGATAACTCACCTTTGAACTCTCCCCGTAATGAGTCTGATTCTCGCTGCGTCCTCGCACTGTACGGACGTGATTAATATGGGCAATAAAGACCACAGCTCTCCCCCACTGTGTTTATTCCTGCACTGGGGTTCTGGGAAGCACCCCCTCATTAATGTCTGTCCACACTTAGCCCTCCTTTCATCTACATCATTTTGTGCATATATAATAAAATGCATTGGCTAGTGAAGCAGTCTACAATACAGGCATTGAAAACTGAGTGCATACATGTTTATTTCCCCCAATGCACTTGAAATGAAATGTTGCATCACATTAAAATGATATAGTTAATGTACATTTTATTTAAAATATACTGAGGAATCATACCTTTTTCATGAGGGTGCACCGGTTACATCCTGCAATGTTTATTAAAATAGAAATTAAGGTTATGTGGTTATGAGTGGTTATATCATGTGAAAATCTATTGTTTTGTGTTTTTAGTCCACCAAATTCTGACAGCAGTGTTACTGAAGTTGCTCAGGGATTGAATGTGAAGTTTCGACTGATAATAAGTCATTTATAAATGTCTCGAGGTGAATGGAGGTCGATTGCTCCGGAGTGGGGCCAGACTTTGGTGGCCTAGCGTTTTTCTGGTGAGGTGAAAGGTCTTGCCCAAATGTCACCCGCCTCTGTGGTCAAAGCAGATGGTCTTGTGCCTCCCGCTGTCCTTTAGAGGAGCAGACAAATCAAGAAACATGGAGTGATCGGGCTTCAGCCAGGAGGCCTGAGTGGACAGCCAGGTCATTCATGGATGATAAAGTGATACTCTGATCACACAGGTGCTGTAAGCGGTACAAAATGAAATGTCGTCAGCCATGAAAAAACAGGACATTTTTACATTTTAAGCATTTAGCAGATGGTCTTATCCAGAGCGACTTACAAGAGGACAATATCTCAAGATAACAGAAATTAGCAACAAAAATACAGTGCAGAAAAGACTATCATCACTGCCAGATCTCAGTGGGCGTAGCAATTTGCGCACAAAGCCCTCAACAGCCACATCCCGGTGTTAGTAGAAATCGAGTAATATAATATTTGCCAAACGCTTTTATCCAAAGCGACTTAGAGTAGTGAATGCATAAATGTTTCAGTATATGTGGTCCCCAGTGGGGATTGAACCCACAACCTAAGCATTGCCAACGCCATACTCTACCTACTGAGCCACACAGAACCACGCTCTACCTACTGAGACACACAGAACCACACTCTACCTACTGAGCCACACAGAACCACGCTCTACCTACTGAGGTACTTAACCTGAATTGCTTCAGTTAATGTCCAGCTGTATAAATGGATTGTAAAGAAATGTAAACTGTAAGTCGCTCTGGATAAGAGCGTCTGCTAAATGCCTGTAATGTAATGTAATGTAATGTCTGCTTGTGGAGTAGCTGATCCCGCCAGGGGCACAGAAAACATCATTCACGTCTCAGGTTTCACTTTCACCTTTTCAGTCAGCGATGTTGTTACAGCGCTGTCATTCTTTCGGTTGCTATTCATACTTACAGCGTGTCACAAAGAATTACCCAAACGTCTCACGCCAAAGATGGATTTACGGCGCTTGCCAAACATGTCTGTGTGTGGAGAGAAGCATGAGAAGGCGAGGTAAGAGTGACATGTGCACCATGTGCAGATATAATCATTTCAACAGACCCTGGACGAACTGAATCCAAGATTGACAGACTATCAGTATGAAGATTAAGGAGGCAGGAGACCCCGACTTTTAGATCTGCCCATCGTAACTTTTGTCGCTGTTAGGGGACAGAAGGAAAATGTTCCCCAGCTGGGTCTGTTCTTCAGAGTGGAATGATCTTCCGCACTCGGTCAGGACTGCCGACTCTCTGGCCATCTTCCGCAAGAGACTCAAAACCCACCTCTTCAGACTCCATTACCACTAATTGTCATCACCACTGCTTTCATGTTCAATACTGCATTCTGTAACATGTATCTATGTTGATGACTGTCCCTCCCAAAAAAACACCTAATGTTTCCCTCCTTGTGTTACAGGTACGGTTTGCAGCTGCCAACAATTATGTCTAATATGTCTGCATGTGTGTACTTGCATGTGTGTGTGTGTTTGTCTGCATGTGTGTACTTGCATGTGTGTGTGTGTGTGTGTGTGTTTGTCTGCATATGTGTACTTGCATGTGTGTGTGCATGTGTGTGTGTGTGTGTGTGTGTGTGTGTGTTTGTCTGCATGTGTGTACTTGCATGTGTAATGTGTACTAGACTATTGTAATGCCTTATTATCCTAGGCTATTGTAATGCCTTATTATCCGGCTCCTCTAGTAACTCTCTAAAGAGTCTTCAACTAGTACAGAATACAGCGGCACGTATTTTGACTAGATCCAAAAAGTATGAGCACATTACTCCAGTGTTAGCATCACTACATTGGCTTCCTATTAAATATCGGGCTGATTATAAAGTACTGTTGCTAACTTTTAAAGCAGTAAACGGACTTGCACCTATATATCGGACCGAAATGATTGCCCCCTATAAACCGACACGACTGCTTCGTTCACAAGAAGCCGGCCATCTATTACTCCCTAGAATTTTGAAAAGCACAGCTGGTGGTAGAGCCTTCTCTTTTAGAGGTCCTCTGTTGTGGAACGGTTTACCAAGACATGTTAGGGATTCGGACACAGTTTCAATTTTTAAGTGTAGATTAAAAACATATCTTTTCAGCCTAGCCTACTGCAAAACATAGTCTAGGTGGAGAGATGGAGAAGGCCGTGCCCTAGTGTCTTATGGAGTGAGAAACTTTCCATACTGTCACCTCCTCAATGTGTTACCACCACTGTTATGCTGGTTATCCTTGATCAGGTGTGGATTGTTTGGAACTCTCTCATGGCTGCGTGTTTTCTCTGTCCCTCTCCTAATAGGTATGCTGCCATAGCTTACACCTGTTGGGGCTATCTGTATATTTCCTATGCTTGTGCTCCCCTGCTCTTACATAATGCTACTGGCTATAGCACTGCTTTTTTTGTGACTGCATGTTCTCTTCTCTGCCTCGGCCTCTGACTCGGGGGCACCTGCCCCCGAGCCCTAGATCCTGCGAGAAGTGTGAGCTGCCCCATCAACCCTCACCCCACGCCAACCCCAGTTCCAGGATCTGGACCCTCTCCGCGTGGTTTAGCCCCCCCCCCCCCGCTGACTACCTAACTCAGGAGGGGCAAAGTCCTTCAGCCCTGAGCCACCTTGGACTGACCATGACATGGTCTTTTTTTGGACATACCCTGTGCCGGCCAGAAGAGGATGGGCTCCGCCCCTTTTTAGTCTGGTTCCTCCCAAGGTTTCTCCCTATCAAGGGAGTTTTTCCTTGCCACTGTTTCCGTTAGGCTTGCTTTTGGGGGGGTCTAGGCCTGGGTTCCCCCTCTGTTAAGCGTTTTGTGACAATTCTATTGTGAAAAGCGCTATGCAAATAAACTTGATTTGATTTGATTTGATTTGTGTGTGTGTCTGTGTGTGTGTGTATGTGTGTGTGTGTGTGTGTGTGTGTGTGTGTGTTTGTCTGCATATGTGTACTTGCATGTGTGTGTGCATGTGTGTGTTTGTCTGCTTGTCTGCATGTGTGTACTTGCATGTGTGTGTGTGTGTGTGTTGGTTACAACAGACAGGAGAGAGCCCTGCATTGGACTGAAGGATTAGGAGCAGATGAAGTGGTCGGCCGTGCTGCTCTCTCAGACTCATTAATGCAGAGTCAGAGCTCAAAGCCGTTCCACTGTGGAGTCACAGTCTCTCCCTCTCTCTTCGCACGCTTCCCTCCATCCTCCCCTCCGCTCCTAAAAACCCTCCATCAATCATCAGCTTCTGCCCTTTCCCTCCTAATCTCCAATCCTCATCCTGCCACATCGACACTGAATTACTCCCGTTTCAAATTCACACCCTGGCCTTGGTGCATCCTGGGAAATGGGCTGAAACTGCGGCCTCTTTGTGTCCGTGTCTGTTTAGCACCACGTTTCTCTGCAGCCTTGGTGCCATTTATTTATTTGATGGATCAACAGGAGGTCACACTGAATAAACATTGTAAGCTGATCTCGGTGGTAAAAATCCTCCCCTGGATCAGGAGGTTTAAATCTCACTTCCTCGAGGCCCACATGCGCTGTACATATGTGCTGGTTCACACTCCAGCCTCTGCTGTTAATTAGATTAATTATGTACCCCATTCGACACCTTGCACGTTTCAGCCAACGACAAATCACGGCTGAAAGTTGTGCTAGCGCAGAGAAAAGATGAGCGAGAAATATGTCACGGCGGCGCGGTTTGGGAAATGCGAAAAGTGATAAGGTACACAGCTCAACCAATTCCTTAGACCATTAAGCTCGGGGGGGAATCGGCCTAGAAGAAAAACAATAGCGCAAAAAACTAGCACACAAATGGGCCCACAGGAGTTGTGTTTGACACCCTCACTCGTGGACTCCTCCGATGGTGGTGTCCTGTAGTGTTGGATTGCTGTCTTTTTTTGGGTGAGGGGGGCAGGGGGGGGTGTAGCCTGGAGGCTGTAGCCTCTCTCTCTCTCTCTGTCTCTCTCTCTCTCTCTCTCTCTCTCTCTCTCTCTCTCTCTCTCTCTCTCTCTCTCTGTCTCTCTCTCTGTCTCTCTCTCTCTCTCTCCTCTCTCTCTCTCTCTCTCTCTCTCTCCTCTCTCTCTCTCTCTCTCTCTCCCTCTCCTCTCTCTCTCTCTCTCTCTCTCTCTCTCTCTCTCTCTCCTCTCTCTCTCTCTCTCTCTCTCTCCTCTCTCTCTCTCTCTCTCTCCTCCCTCCTCTCTCTCTCTCTCTCTCTCTCTCTCTCTCTCTCTCTCCTCTCTCCTCTCTCCTCTCTCTCTCTCTCTCTCTCTCTCCTCTCTCTCTCTCTCTCTCTGTGTCTCTCTCTCTCTCTCTCTCTCTCTCTCTCTCTCTCTCCTCTCTCTCTCTGTCTCTCTCTCTCTCTCTCTCTCTCTCTCTCCTCTCCTCTCTCTCTCTCTCTCTCTCTCTCTCTCTCTCTCTCTCTCTCTCTGTGCGGGCATCTTCCTCATCACCATGGAGGCCTTCATTAACTCCCCTCAAAGCATCTGTGTGAGATAAGAGTCTGGGGGAGCGGGCCCTTTATTAGGAGAGCCCCCAGATGATTCCGGACTCTGTCGTCCATCACGCTGTCAGACCTGCCCGCTCGGAGGGGCCAGACCCATAACGGGCCCATGAATATGCAAGAGGCGCCCTGAAACCCCCTTAAATCACCATAAATGTGTCCCTGGAAAGGAAATGGCTCCTCTTCGATCCACATTTTAACATTTGTTAATAAAGTGTATAAAGATATCCGTTACCCGTGTCCCATGAGGGACTGTGAGTCCGTATTCTTACATAGCACACTGCTTTGTGTAGCTAACTATTTCTACTCAGGTTTTTGGTGCATGAAAACAAGACTGCTTTCTCAGCCTCACCTTCTTTTCCTTTGTTTTATCTTAGCAGATCATACGGTCCTAAAACATTCTCTCCTTTATTTGTGGATATGGTTGGGTTTTTTTAGGCAGGGAAAATGTTACATTTTCAACATGGATGTTAGTGCATCCAGGGTGTTGTACCCAAGTTAGCTCAAAGGCCAGTTTTCATACCGGTGATAGCCATTAACCAAATTACTGTACATTTATTGTAGTGCATCTGCCTTTGTCTATAAATTATTCCTGCTGTAAATCCATTTTATATTGTGCGGTACATACAGTATACACTCTGCTTTCAGTCCTTCTGGGCTTTCATTTAGCATTCAAAGTTTTTTTTTTTTTTTTAAATTTGTTTCTGATTTTATCCCATTTTCTCCCAATTTGGTAGCCAATTAGACCCGCTATTTTTACGTCAATCCCCCCCTAGTAATGTGAGTTCGCTGCCGTAGTCCTGCGACCGGTAGTGACGAAGGCGAAGTGACGCCTCTTCCGAGACGTCACTCGCCAAGCCGTCGACCGAACCCGGTACTTACAGGGCCACTATACGCAGCGAACGTCACGTCGGCTTCCCTCCCCCCTCCCTGGGGCGGACAGCCAATCGCCGCCCCCTGGTGGCACTCCCGGCCAAAGCCGACACTTGGCGAGACGGGGAATTGAACCCCGGTCTCCGTGGCCAGCGTCGGACGTTGTAACCACTGGACCACGCGGGAGGCCCAGCATTCAAAGTTTTAAAGAGCATATAGGGCTTACACATGGTTTACCTTACAGTTCACATTTATCATTTATGATCAATTTCCCTTCAAATATAATTAATCCTACATCCGCTGTCATTTGGAGCTTGACATTACATGTTAAGCTTTTCGCAAATAGCCAGTAACTGTTTTAAAATGGCTGCAGTTGGATGTGCAGCACCAATGACTGGCATGTCCAACCAAACGCTTTTCCAGTGCTTTTGTGATCTCATAGAGCATCCATCTTGAACAGGGCACCATAATTAGCTTAATGAAATGTGTGTTATCCTGACGGTATTGCGTCTCACTCTGTGTCTGTGTGCGTAAATGAGTCAGCATGGTGCTGTGTGAAGGGGGGGGGGGGGTTGATGGCTGCTCTGCTGTCTGCACCAAAAGCAGCCTGTCAGGACTCTGCATGAAGGGGCGGAAGTGGCAACTCTCGCTGTTATCACCTGGAAGGCCTCTCATCTGTCTAATCATTACACTTCCACTGTGTTGAAAAACGTGTCACGAACACATCAGCTCAAACGGGGGAAAGCAGAACCCGCCCCGCCCAGATTACCGATCAGAATGAACAGAACAGATCCAATGGGAGTGTAGGGAAGGTCCAAACCCCATGTGGGACACGGCTATTCTACCCTTGGATAAATATCCAGCTGTTTAAACACAATGCAAATACAATGACCCATACAATACAAGGACATTTAAAAGTTTCAGAAAATTCACCTGTAATTCACCTCATTTAATCAGACTTAATTCACCTGCTTGCTAAGATCAGAACCACGTTTAGGTTACTGGCTGAATGTGTGTGGCAGGACAGTGAGGGCGATCGGCATAGTCTGTGCTCATTATAGTCCAACTGAACAATTTCCCTGTGATTCTTTTCCCCTCAGGAAATCTGAATTCAAGTTCCAATTATGAATACCTATTAAAAGTGCAAGTCTAACAGATCATTTCTCAGAGAAGAGCTCTAGGTGGTCTTTTAAATGCACTGGAAGATGCCTGTTCACACAAATCTGGAGGCTTCAGTAACCTCTTGTTTGACCCCCTCTGTGGCCCTGGCAATTTTCTTCCCTCCTTCTTCAACCTGGAGCAACAATCACGCAACAATCACGCTTAGACAACAACATTTTTTAAAGATTTTATCCCAGTTTCGTAGCCAATTAGAGCCACTATTTTTATATCAATCCCCCATAGTAATGTGAGTTTGCTGCCGTAGTCCTGCTACCGGTGGTGACAAAGGCAAAGTAACGTCTCCTCCGAGACGGCACTCACCAGGCCGTCGACTGTGACCCGGTACTACAGAGCCACTCTTATGCGCAGTGAATGTCCTGTCGGCTTCCCTACCCCCTCCCTGGGGCGGACAGCCAATCGCCACCCCCTGGTGGCACTCCCGGCCAGAGCCGACTCTGGCGGGACAGGGAATCGAACCCCGGTCTCTATGGCCAGTGTCGAATGTTGTAGCCACTGGACCACGCAGGGAGGCCTACATTTTAAGCACTTAGCCAGAGTGACTTACAAGATCTGCATTAATACATAGTAAGAACAGTCATAGCTCGCGCAAGAGATCAGTGCAGTAATACAGCGATAGACATCATTGCAAGCAGCTGCATACCATACCTGTAACACTGGGAAGGAAAAGGTTAGTAAAATTATTATTATAAAACATTTTTTGAGGAGTAAGCAAGGATACATATACAAAAGGTATTAAACAAGTAGTCAGTGGTGATGACAATTGGCTAGATTCAGTGGTAGTGGAGTCTGAAAAGGTGGGTTTTGAGTCTCTTGCGGAAGATTGCAAGTGATTCTGTGGTCCTAATCGATTGCGGAAGGTCATTCCACCACCGAGGGCTCGCATATTAAAATGCAAAAGCAGTAAAAATTAAAAGCGTTTTCAAGTAAAAATGATAATATTTTGTTGTGTGTAAATCCACCAAGAAATATGGTTTCTTATTTGTCCAGGTTCAGGAAGAGATTACGTATATGACTTGCACAGTAGATGGCAGCAATGGGTCAAAAAGACCAGCCAGATAGCAAGATAAAATGTGAAAAATATTGGGCAAACTGTGTTGGAAACTAACTTTTATTCCAATCATATCCTTGCTGTCAAGAACACAGACAGAATTATAGCAAAAAGCATGTTAGCTTGAGTCAAGATTAGCTAAAAGTAGCAATGAAGGGAAGATCAAAAATATGTCAACAGTTAACAGTGCTAACATTAGCTAGTTAGCTAACATAAATTACTTAACTTCACAAGCTTGTAAACTAGCTAAGTACAGTATGTTATCGTAATGAGCTAACTCAGCTAGATTAGTTACCTAACGGAACATAATGCCAGCTAGTTATCTGAGTTGGTGGGATTCATGCTACCGTAGCTGAACAAGTTGGGAGTAGTACTAACTAGCAAACATTTCTAGCACTTGCTACGTATGTATTACATAGCTTGCTAACTTGTCTGGCTTGTAGTGTACAAAACATCAGGCTAGCTAGCTAGCTAGTTAACTAACTTAACTTTTATATTGCATATACAGGTAAGTGCCAAAATAAAGGAAATATTAACATAAAGTGACCCTCTTATTAGGGTGTTGGGCCACCACGAGCCACCAGAACAGCTTCAATGTGCCTTGGCACAGATTCCACAAGTCTCTATAACTCAATTGAAAGAAATCCATCGTTGTTGTTTTGTCGATGGTGATAGAAAACATTGTCTCAGGTGCTACTCCAGAATCTCCCATAAGTGTTCAATTTAACATCTGGTGACTGAGACGACCATGGTATATGGTTTACAGCAACGCATTCAGTGACCATATATATATAATATTACATTATATTACATTTATTTAAAGTAGTTATATACATTAGGAACTTTAATCTCCTGCTGACAGTCAAAAAAGAAAATGTCCCATTACCCAAGTAAACGGTCAGATTTGTCAGTTAACACCTATATAGTGTTATACGTGCTAATCTGCTAATCTGTCACTTAGCACATACGTATATAGCAGTCATTCCCTGTGCTACACTTCAAACAAAGTTTATTTCGCTGTTTGTCGGTAGGTTTCAGGATTTATTTTTGCATTAAGAAGATTAGCCTACTTACAGTAGAGTGCTGATTTTTTTTTTTTGCCCATCAGATTTCATATTTTGGTCCAGTACCTACCAGAAAGGTAAACGTATGTTGAGCCATCTTTTATATTGGCTTATAACGGCCACAGACCCAGACTCACTGCATTTTTAAATTTTTACATTTTAAGCATTTAGCAGACGCTCTTATCCAGAGCGACTTACAAGATGTGCATTAATTCCCGGTGTTACAGGTATGGTATGCAGCTGCCTGCAATGATGTCTATTGGTGTATTCCTGCACTGATCTCGTGCGCTAACTATGATTGTTCCTACCATGTATTGATGCACATCTTGTAAGTCGCTCTGGATAAGAGCGTCTGCTAAATGCTTAAAATGTAAAAATGTAAAATGCATTAATACATGGTAGGAACAATCATAGTTAGCGTTAGTTCACTGTTCCTCTGCCTAAAGCCTAAAACAATACCATGGCTCAACTATTTACACAGAGCGGGAAAACAAGTGAAGAGTCTAAAATAAACAGAAAGAGAAACACCTGACATTGGCAAGAGCCAGGCTCCCATTACTGCCCTGCTTGGCAACTATTCCCCCGTCTCCCTTGCTTCAATAAGGAAACATAAAATGATCTAAAGGAGCAATTTGGCCTTCCCCAGCTGTGAATACCCACCTCATCACCAGGACAATGGCAGAGGAGCGAGCGTGGTAATTCACCGTGTGATCGCAGACACGCCTCTCTCTGCCCCTGTCTTTGTTTAAGCCGGTCGTTGGATATGTGCTCCTCACCCAGCCAGATGGGTAAATCCATATAGCGGAGGTGAAATTAGGATCCCCCCACCCGCCCCTTGCACACACACATGCACCCCTCTCATCTCAGCCTGTGATGACAGACCGGCCAATGGGAACCCTGGCTTGCCTAATTAAGCACAGCTTTGTGAGCCCCTGGCGTGATGGGTTTCCGACTGCTCGTGGGAGACCCGCACCTGGGGAGGCTACCTGTTGCCCCCCATTGTCAGCCCCCGCGGTGCATGCAGGCCCCAGCTGTTCGCCTGGAGCACGCGCTGGGGGAGGTCGGGGGGATCCATACACCGTGGCTCATAACCCACGTCTGGTGATGCGTGCTGATTGAGAACAATGTTGTTGTAAGGGCTTCAATGAACCCGGCAGTACTCCCCTGTGTGAATGATCCAGCGCCGGTCACACACACACACACACGCGCGCGCACACACACACACACACACACACACACCTCTTCAGACACGCAGGCAGCCGCGTGTCGCCTGCTGAAATGCTCCAGTGACATGCCTAAGCTTAGACTGATGTGTTGAGCTCAGACATCTAGATGATTAGAAAATGTGACTTTGAAAAAGGTTGTTTTAGATTGTTGTTTAAAGTGTTAGATTTTTTAATTATTTTTAATGCCTCCTGCTAAAAATGCAACGGATTGTTGCTACTCTGTTTTACTTAGATGCTGTCTGCAGTGGTATTGTTAGAAGCACTCCTGTTCTTCTCTGGTTGTAATTCACTCCATGTTTTGCTCCATATTAAAGGATAGCAGGACTGTGTCTAAGTAAAGTGTGTAATCTCATTTCAGTGCCAGGCCCCGATCGATCACCAGCATCTTACTTTCTGGGATCTATTAGTGGTGTACTCATCTACCGAGTAGTAACAGTTTTCTGTTCATCACTGCTCAGACACTGTTCTTGTATACATGTTTATAATTATATTGTTCTATTTACTGTTTTCTATAATAAACCCTTTCACAGAGGTTAGCTGACAGCAATAACCAAGATACGGCATCGTCGTTACATTGTGTCTTTTGCCATAGTTACGGCGAAAAAGACGTATACACTTAGAGCACCCTCACAGACAGAATTCAAATACAGAATTTAAGTGCTGAAAAGGTTTTGCCCTCATTAATTCATCTATAATGAGGTTTTACGATTGTCTACTTCAAAACTCACATTGCAGTATGACAAGCTCAATCATAAACGCCATCTCTACCTCCAAATATACCTCGGACCCAGAGGTAATGTTTTCTCCAATCAATCCCTTTCGCACCTCTTCACCTTCACCATAGACACACTTTTTTCTGCTCCCATGCACTGAGTGAAAGAGCGAGTGAACCGCTCTCGCAATAGTGCCTGTCGGGTTGCAGTTGATTAAAGTGGCAGTGTGCTCATAGTTCTCGAGCAGTCAGGAGACGTATTTAAGATGAGAGTTCAGGATGGAAAGACATTTTAGCGTCAGTAATTGAGGAGTGGGACAGACTCTGAAATTAACACTTGGGGTTTTTGGAAGGGGTGGGAGGCTTTGTCATAATGCATATTTAAAGCCCATTTGCATTTTTTTTGTATATTGGCTTTGTCTGGGTAAAACAAATTAAAAACGGATGCAAATGGAAAAATTCATAAAAATGCAAATGGCTGAAGGGCAAAAATGATGGACGGAGAGGGGCTTGTTTTCTGAGTTAATGGCCAACGGGGCAGTGGCTAATTGTTCCTTTGTTGTATGATTATGAGGAGTTTGTTCTGGGTTTACAAAGACAGGCTGGACAGTGTCGTTTGTTTAACTTTGCATTCACTGGTCTGGGTTACTCCCTTGCTCCCTTGAGAGAGGCGAATCCCCTGGTGAACGGTCCTGTGGTGGACTCTCTTCATTCTCTCTCTCTCTCTGTTTTCATTCTTTTCTCTCTCTCTCTGTTCCTGGGAAGTCTTCATTCTTTTCTTTCTCTCTCTGTTTCTGTTCCCACTAGGTCTTTAAACTTAGGGTTTCTCTTTTGCTCTCCAATCTGGATTTTGTTTATGCTGCTTTCTTTGTTCAGTTACGCTGTGTTTGTTTATATAAAAGTGTGTTAAATTTTTTAAAATATTTCTTGATGCTCTTTTTGATGGCTTTTAAATAAAGAGATTTTAAAAGTCAAGTCTGTTTAGTTTCCTCTGTCTCTTTCTCTCTGCTCTGTTTTCTTTCTCTCTCCATTTTTTTGTCTCTCTCTCTCTCTCTCTCTCTCTCTCTCCCATTTTTCTGTCTCTCTCTCTCTCTCTCTCTCTCTCTATCTCTCTCTCTCTCTCTCTTCTCTCTCTCTCTCTCTCTCTCTCTCTCTCTCTCTCTCTCTCTCGCTCTCTCTCTCTCGTCTCCCATCTTTATATTCGAGGATACTCATACCTTGCTTTTGGCAGCACTGTTCTGCCTAGCCTCTCCTCTCCTCTCAGCAGTGTGTGGACAACAAGCGGCTCTTAAACATGCAGGGAAACATGCACAGAGTTTTACAGAACGGTGCCTTTTAAAAAAAAAAAGGACAAATATTTAATACCCTGATAAATGCAAGTGTATGCAATTATCGATTTAATATGAAAAGTATTTTTCAAGTGTAATGCAATGTGTAATGTCTTTTCAATGTCACAAAATCCTGAATGATGGTTGTTGACAGAGTGTCTCAGCTGAAAATGTTTTGCATTTAGGAACAGCACTTTAACTGATGTTTAATGAGGGTGGGTCATAGCTGCTTGTGAACCAGTAAGGTCAGGTTGAGGGAAGAGGCTGGAGTGTGCGAAAGGCAGCTCACTCCTGAATGATGGTTGCAGTTTAACATTTTAAGCATTTAGCAGACACTCTTATAGGACTTACAAGATGTGCATTAATACATGGTATTATAGTTCGCAAAGAGATCAGTGCAGTAATACAGCGATAGACATTGTTGTTGGCAGCAATGTCCCACCACTGAGGGGTCAGGACAGAGAAGAGGTGAGACCGCGAGGAGCGACTGCCGGGCGCCCGGAGGGATGGGACAATCAGTTTGCCCCAGGAGGCGGAGTGGAGGGGTCTGGCTGGGGTGTAGGGTGTGATAGAGGAAGGGTCTGGCTGGGGTGTAGGGTGTGATAGAGGAGGCAGTGGAGGGGTCTGGCTGGGGTGTAGGGTGTGATAGAGGAGGCGGAGTGGAGGGGTCTGGCTGGGGTGTAGAGGTGTGATAGTGGAAGGGTCTGGCTGGGGTGTAGGGTGTGATAGTGGAGGGGTCTGGCTGGGGTGTAGGGTGTGATAGAGGAGGCAGAGGGTGAGGGGGTCTGGCTGGGGTGTAGGGTGTGATAGTGGAGGGGTCTGGCTGGGTGTAGGGTGTGATAGTGATAGTGGAGCGGTGGGGTCTGGCTGGGGTGTAGGGTGTGATAGAGGAAGGCAGGGTGTGATAGGAGGGGTCTGGCTGGGGTGTAGGGTGATGAGGCAGAGCGGAGGGGTCTGGCTGTAGGGGTGATAGGGTCTGGTGGGGTGATGAGAGGAGACAGAGCGGAGGGGTCTGGCTGGGGTGTAGGGTGTGATGAGTGAGTTCCTAAAATACTCCCACTTACTGGTGGCTCTTATTGATGGCTTGTCCCAGCAGTGGTGCTCACTCCAGCTGTTAGTACCTGTGCTCACAGGCCTGTCACATCTGGAGCCCGTACCCCAAGGCAGGGGCCGCCTGCCTCATGCCCAGCTGGGACAGCAGCGGCCACTGGGCCTGCCGCCTCCATCTCCTCACCTGCCCTGGTCTCTGGAGAACCTCGGCTGAGGCCCGGCAGTTCATGGGACACAACCCCCACTGCAGCTGTACCCCCTCCTGCCATTGATTAATATTTTGGGGGCACCTGCCTTCCCCTTTGCTGCTCAGCGCAGCAGCTTGGGGAATTACAGAGCCCAAACAGACATCATCTAAACAGGTCAGTGCCCAGTGAATCTGTTTTTTTTTTTGTTCTTTGTTTTTTTAACAGCATCAGAGCTGGTCAATATTATTATAGATGGGTTCAACTTGCATCACCATGCAGATGAGTGCCGTTTCAGTAAATTACAATTGCATTTCCATTAGGGGTGTAATGGTACACGTATAAGTACCGAGCCGTTCGGTACAGGCCTGTTGGTTCGGTACGCGCTGTGAACCGAACGAATGCAATCTGGATATTTTACTAAAGCAATTCAGGTTAAGTACCTTTAGCTCAAGGGTACAACAGCAGTGCCCCACCTGGGAATTGAACCTGAAACCTCTAAGTTACAAGCCCAGTTCCCTAACCATTATACCACACTGCTGCTGTTCCCTAACCATTACACTACACTGCCCTTTTTGCTGGGCAGGCTTGGTTGCCTATGATTGTGGCTAGATTGGCCAAAAGATGACACCACAGATCTTCAATCTAAATCACTTCATAAGAGGGGCAGTTGTTGAGGCACCTTTGGCAGTTCAGTGATGAAGACAGCTCATCTTGCTGAAGTTTTACAAGGAAGAATTGCAGCATTTTTGGGGCGCCAGGGGAGGGACCAGTGATGCCCAGTAAATGTTCAACAGCTGGTAAGGAGAACATCGGCTTTGCATTTCTAAGTTTCTAATATTTATTTCCCTACTTCATGCTCACAATGTAAAGTGCCTGTTAGAGACACTACAGAGTGCCCTAAGGACAAATAAACAGGAGGGACGTGTGTGTGACTCATTCACCTCAAAACCGATGAAAGAGCACAGGCCTGGAACATTCTTCTTCCAGGTGAGATGCTCTGCGCCAATCATTTTGAAGCACAGAGCATGGAGACAGACGATACAGCATCTTCCCACTTACAATAAATGGGAAAGAAGCATGTTTTTTTGCTCTTCAAAGCAGTATCTATGAGACCAAGGAAACTTGTGAACATTTCTGGCCATATTAAGCACAGCATTATAAAGGAGTTATTAAAGGAACTGAGTTTGTAAGTAGCAGGTTCAAATCCTGTGCAGGATTGTTCCCATGACAGGGGGACCACTATTGTAAAACGCCAGTGGCTAAATATGTGAGCTATAACTGTAGAATCAGACATTGCAAGACTTCCTTTGTGAAAAACTGCATTTTCAATGAAAGGCACAACACTCTGGAATTCTCTACCTGACAAATACAAGATTTTAAAATGTTTTCCACAACAATCAAGTCCTGGCTAAAACTTGGCCAAAATTGTAATCATGACACCAACTAATCATTACTGTATTTGAGCTCATGTTCTAAAGGTGTTTTTTGTTTGTTTGTTTGTTTGTAATTTTGACACCAACTAATCATTGGTTGTATTTGAGCTCATGTTCTCAAAAAGGTGTTTTTGTTTGTTTGTTTGTTTGTTTTTGTCGTGTTGTGTATGGTTGTTGTTGCGATTGTTGTTTTCGGTCATTGTATGCACTGATTTTAGACTGTAACAATGTAATTGTATTGATTGATTTAACTATCAATGTCCATCAAGGGACTGGTGTTGGAAATGATCTTCGGCTACACACGCATGCCCAGTGCATCGGGCACTGCTTCTGCGGCTGTCAATGTTCTCTGTGCTCGTCCCTTACAAATAAATTAATAAATAAATAAATATGATTAACTATCTTGATGATTTGAGGTTTGAGGATTCCAAAGGTACTATAAAATCTTCACAATTACTAGTTATAAAAATTTCACAATTACTAAATCAGGCTTAATTACTTAATTACCCCAGTCAAGGTTTAACCACTGGGCATAGTTTGGTAACACATTCATAGAGAGTGCCACATGCAGACAGCGTGTGACCTCTGTTTGGGACATTAGCACCCTGACTGTGACCTTCACCGAAGTGTTGTGCTCCCTGCAGATCCGACACCGTGATGGGCCTTCTCAGCACTTGGGCATTCTAGGTCGCGGTCCCGCTCATGCGATATTGTTACGGGCCTCCCGGGTCGACATCCAGGAGACGTTTAAACTCAGGGTCGATGCTACGAATACACACGGGTTAAAAACAAGAGTAAAAGACAAAGTAAAAAAATAAATAACAGGATTTTTCAGAAGCTGAGAATGCTATGAATAATGATGATCTTTGGAGCATGGGAGAGGAGGGGAGAAGGGAAGGCGCTTGTCATATTTTACACAGTAATTATCCGCCTCTCTCCTTCTGCATTTTATCACACTGTTTTATGGAACAGATAAAGTTGAATTCAACACCGGAGATAATGAGAACAATGACATAGTACACATCCGTTGTCATTTAATTGCTTTTATTGGGGACTATACGAACCCATCTTGAATAATAACACAAATGTAAAAGGGACTGCGATAATTGCAGTTCTGCTTTGAGGTTGACAGAATAAACCTGATTTTATTACTTAGACATATCAGCATAGAGAGGAATTCAACTCATTCCACCGTCACGCATAAATCACGCTCCTGTTTGAGAAGGGGAAAAAATATTTTCAGCAGTACACTCTATGTGCCTGCATGGCCAATTTCCCAATTTTAATTGCAGGAAAACGAGAGCTGAGACACTGATGTGAAACATTGTGATTCGATGCAGGACTTACTTTAGGCATGAGCAGTACGTGCAGCGATTGAGAAGAGTAAGCAGGCGCCTGAGTACACGAGACTTTGTTGGCCAAATTCAGGCCAAGTTTGAGTCCCACAATCACAGGCTTTGCCATTGGAGGAGAGAAGCATTTAGAGGGGGCTGGGGCTGGCGTAGCGGTCTAACGCACCACGCATCGGAGTGGTGTGCGCTGCCCGTCAGGGACGCAGATTGAAACCCGCGTCTCTACCAGACCGGCCCGGGTCGTCAACCCGATCGGAGGCGGCATTTGGCTGTCCGCCTCCGGGGAGGGGGAGGGGGAGGGTGAGCTGGCACGAGTCCGTCGAAGAGAAGGTTAAGGCATCCGTGGAAGAATTCCTGTCTCGGAAGAGGTGGGAACAATCGGCCAGGAATGTGTGTCTCGCTCCCGGAGGACGGGCGATGGACCTGTGGGGGTGGGGAATTGAAATAAATAGAGGGTTTAATTGGCAACCAAATTGGGAAATAAATTTATTAAAGAAAACCGTGAAAAATCTGAAATAAATGTATTGGCCCAAATTTTTCTGTAGCCCTCAGTGGAAAAAGCACCCCTGATAGAGCGTCCACAGCAGTGGCCAGGGCCGGAGCTGGTGAGGCAGGTGGAATTCTCTCCTAAGCGTTTACATGGTGTGTGACACCAGTGATAAAGCTGTCATAAAGCTGTCTACTCGCTGTCAAAGCTGTACTCTGTGTCTCAATGCTGTCTTCTCACTGTCTAGACTCGAGAATCTGCGCTCTGAATTTGTGTCAACTGTTCTCGTGTTGTTCTCTCACCGCAAATTCAGTTTGGAAACAAGCGGGAATGTGATTCAATACAAAAAAAGAAGAAAACATACTACTGGGCTACTTGGCCATTTATATAAAAAGTGTATAAAAATATGAATAATTGATATTCTGCCATTTATATAAAAAGTGTGTATAAAATAGGAATAATTGATATTCTGAATATTGACCACTCGATGGCTGCAGCTCACAGACTCTGTGTGTCCTTGTCTATAGGGCGGCGCTCCATATCATCCTCCTATTGCTGTCATTTTAATCAAAATGGGAAGCTTACTAAAGCCTCGTTTCCACCGCAGGAACTTTCCCCAGGAACTAGGAACCTTTAGAGGAACTCACTGCGTTTCCACCGTAGGGGCCAGGGTCTAAATTTAGTTCCGGGGACATTACTTTACCCCCAAAAGAGTCCCTAGTCAAGGTGTAGTACTTTTTTGAAGTATAGGAACTTTGGAGGTGGGGCTTGCAGCGCTGAACATTTCTGATTGGTCAAGTATGGTAAAAGACTCGCAGCGTTGTATTTCAAACGCCATTTTTAAAAATCGGCAGTAGCAAACCAGTTGTGTTTTGGAAAAATCTACATGGACCTGGATGTCATGCTATTTCTTTGTTTAGATCCGTGGAGAGAAAGAGTGATCAGGCTAGCTAACTAGCTAGCCAGGCTAACTATTGTTATGCTAGCCAAAAGCTAACGTTAGCAAGCGTACAACCCCCCTTAGCCAGACAAGATTTTATTCTTAAAATTAATTAGAAACGTCTAATATTTGATATTATATGTTTATTGACATCAGTGACAAGTTAGCTAGCTAGCTAGCAACAAAAACATGAACAAACACAAAAAATGACGTTATTTTAAACAACCAGACTTTTCATGAAACGAGAAGGCTAAATAAAGAATGACATGCGTCAGCGGACTAATTTGCCTAATCTTCACGGTTCTTTAGATCCCTGTGGAAACGCAGACTACAATGGACTGAAGGAACCTTTTAGTTCCT
>JAINUG010000315.1:65000-105000 GCA_029706075.1 Aldrovandia affinis
ATTGGCTTACTCTCTTGATTGTCATTGTCTCAGTCCTGATAATTGTCTTATTATGACTCAGTCCATTAGAACTCAGACTTGGCTACTGATAGGGGGAGGAAATAAAGGGGAGGTTATTTAACTTCCGTTTTAATTGGCCATTCATTGGCCTCTAATCAAGCAGGGAAAACAAGCTTTTAAACTGAGATGTCTCTCAAAGTTAAACAAACCTTGCGATGTGTCCGTGGCCATCTGTCTGACATCACACTGCAGTATATTCTAGCCTTCTTTCTTTCCTTCTGTCCTTCTGCCTTTACTTATTCATCTTATTTCTGTCTCTCTGTGGATCCATCGCTTCATTTATTTTTGATTCCATTTTATGGAATTATGCTTTTTTTGTTGTTTTTTTTGGTTTCTTTCACTTCTTCCAGCATTGATTTGCAGCTTGTCAGTTCCTCTCACGACAGATTGATGGAGTTTAGAGAGGGGAGGGTGAGGGGGAGGTTCTCTCAGAGGAAGGCATGCGGAGGCTAATTTCCTTTTGAAATGCAGCAGTGGAGCAAGGCAAGGAGGGTATTGACGATGCTGAGTCTGGCCAATTGAGACATCAGCAGTGAGAGCTCTCAGTCTCAACCATCAGAAAGCAATAGTGAGGTGAGACAGAAAAGCAGCAACCCCTCACACCTTTGCTCCGGACTAATACACTTGTGCCACAGGGGAGGGTTCAAACCCCCAGATCTTTTTGCGTAGAGCATTACTACTTCACACATCTGGCTTTATAAAGACTGGATCGGACTTTGGCGATAGAAACGACAGACTTGTTCAAGGATGCACTGCAAGCTTATTCACGTTCCATGAACAGCACTTGAGATAGTGTTACACATAGTTAACATGTCTAAGTTATTCTACATTTCTATGAGCTGTTCTAAGTGAGTGGTTATGTCAGCTATTCTAAGTGAGTGGTTAAATCACTCTTTTCTAGTTACATTTTTACAGAAATAAGCCGGTACTAGCTGTGATCAAGAGAACCAGTAGAAGAGTAGCCCATTGTGATTACTGGTGCACTTTGTGGTCGCTGTTGTATAACTTCTATTTTGACCTTGCTCTTTGTGCTGCTTTGTCCGCTTCAGCATCACGCCTCTGGTTGAGAGTGTGTTTGATTGGCAAGACACTTTGGTTCCTCTGTGTTCTCGATGCTTTCTGCGACTACATAGCGACCGTGACTTACGCTGCACTAATCCGTGAGTCATGCTGGATAAAATCATGAATAAATATAAATGTAAATTGAAGATTGAATGTATAATTATGCGAGAAGGAGACCTAGGCATGCTGCCGATTGCACGATGGTTACGTTACAGTGCAGGGGCAGAAAAATGTGGTGTTTCACCTCCTGAAACTAACCCCCCTCCCCAAAAAAAACCCTGGCCCTGTATTTTAATGAAGTTAATTTACTACAGTGCAGGACCAGTGTGTGGGTTCTGTGAGGCTCAGTGGGTAGAGCATGGTGTTTGCAACAGTTGTGGGTTCAGTTCCCACTGGGACCACATATACTGAAAAATTTATGCATTCACTACTGTAAGTGCTTTGGATAAAAGCGTCTGCTAAATGGCATATATTATATTATTAAAAAGTTGGTGTTTTACCTCCTGAAACAAAACAAAAAATAAAAAATAAACCCTGGCCCTGTGTTAATTTGCTTTGCGCCGTTCCGTTGACTCCCGCAGACCGATCGCCACCCAGGCTGTGGAAGTCCAGAAGAGAGTACTGATACACCAGTCAAAAAAGATTCATAAGGGCTTTTTGATATTGCGATATATGCCTTTGTTAAAGTCTTGAAAGTAGGGCCATCGAACAGTGCTACGTGTGTCATCATGTTGTTCTGATGAAGGTTGAACTGCGCTTAAACATCACCTTTCTAAGGCTCTTCTAAGAAAACGAAATAGTGCAATGTGACGGATATTCCATACCGGTCTCTTTTTTCAGTGCACTTTTTCCTCCTCTTGTGGAAGCTGCTTTGGGAAGTGGACCCCATCTTCCCCCAGATACCCCCAGCCCCCCCTTTGGGGCTCTTGGAAGGGAAGGGGAGAAATCATTAAAGCCCCATAACTAATTCAGGATGTAAGGGTTAATTCACTCTGACAGAATGTGTGGGTGACCTTTCGGGTTTTAGTGGCCCCCTTTTCCGCATTCTTTGTGGCCACGTGCGAGGTCCTCCTGTTTTGGGTTTACTGGTGTGAGCTAGGACAGCTGATGTGACAACGCTCCACAACAAACGATTTTATCTGCCAGGTATGAGAGACACCTATGCTGGGTCTATGAGAAAATGTATCCAGGAGAAAGTGCTTGTTTGGCCACACCAATAATTAGTGTGATTGGCAGCAGTGTAGTGTAATGGTTAGGGAACTGGACTTGTAATGGCACTGCCGTTGTACCCTTGAGCTAAAGGTACTTAACCTGGATTGCTTCAGTAAATATCCAGCTGTATAAATGGATTGTATGTAAAATAAATGTAAACTGTAAGTCACTCTGGATAAGAGCGTCTGCTAAATGCCTAAAAATTTTAAAGTAAATGATCGACCTGTGTGTGATTGTGTGCATTTGTGCGTTTTCATGCATGTGAGTGTGTGCGTGTGTGTGTGGGCGTGAGAGTTTGTACCTGTGTGCAAGTGTGTTCACGTGCGAGCAGGCGTGCGCGTGAGTGACAGTGTATGTGATGGAGGGCGTCAGTAACGACAGGCATGGCTCCCATCTGTCTGGCTGGTTTAAATCATGACCCTGGCCCATCCTCCGCCATCAGGATGGAGGGATCCTGAAGAATAGGCCCGTCTTTAGTTTCTAATCCTGGTGCTGGGTGCAGGCCAGGGGCCGGTCCACTCTTCTTTAATTGGCAGTGTTTTGTCGGGGGCCATGTACACAATGTTGTGTGATGTGTTTGCCAGTTCTAATCCCTCTGTGCTAATGGGACAGTCATTCTGCTGGGGTCAACCCAGTTCCTTGTGCCCTTGATCCCATATTTTCTTCCTCTGCCCAATTAGATGTGCTGTGATGTTGATCATTTCTTTTTCACTTTCTGCATTTCTCTAATATTGCTTAAAGATATGTATGTATATATTGTGGTGTCCCTAGGGGTTGGGAAACACTCACGGACCTTGCAGAGGGCGTAGGCAGGTTAAATAACCCGAAGGAGGCAGTATTACAAACAAAACAATTATTTATTACACAAATCTTGACAAACAAAACAGTCCACAATCCTTATCTCGTCGCCGTTGTCCGTAATCCAGTTCAGTTCCTCAGGCAGTCCACAAGTCGGTACACAAAGCGGGGTCCTCAAACAATCCAGGTCAGAACACACTCCAAACAATTCTCTGTTCAGTTCTCTCTCCACAACACTCAACCTACTCCCTCCCAGTGTAGCACAAACAAGTCCCTTAAATAGGCCTCCAAATGACCTTCAGCTGTCCGTAGTCCCAATCGCTTGACTTTGTTCAGGTGTGGGACTGCGGGCTGCTGGGAAATGAAGTATTTTCTTCTCCAGTGGCTCCCAAGAATTAAAGAGGCAGGCCACCATTTCCTCGTCCTGCCTCTTGGGATGCCACAATATATATTAGTTCATGATCAAAGGGGTTGTAATCATATGACCATTTCCTCAGCTTTTACAACTCAGTCTTGCGCACCCCCTGCACACGCAACTAGGGCTACGGTATTGTATTGCCGTTGGCGTGTAAGGAGAAACCGCGAAAGCCGCTCACACTCATCGTTATTTTGATGTAGCACCTCACAGGTGCAAACTTATTCCATTTACAGGTGCTCAGCAGTGTTTCCCAGTGCGAGCGCCGTCACACGGAATTCAATTTCACCGCCAGCGTTCTCACCCCTGTCACGGTAGCCAAAGCTGGGATTGCTTTGTTCTCCGGGCCCGCGGAGACACTGCGGCATCTCAGAGCCGTCATGTCTCAATTTGAGATCGCGCCGCGATTCTGACAAGGGGGAGAATTCCGTTTCGCCTCTCCTTCCTTCTCTCCTCCTGCTACATCCTCCCATTCTCAGCAGAAAAAAAAAGGTGCAAATGGACGACTCCTCGTCTGTAGTGCAGCGTTCTCTTCTCCTCTTCAACGTGCCGCAGTGAAGTCGACGGCACGCTCTGCGGAGTAATCCACCGCTCTGCGGAGTAATCCACCGCTCTGTACTGCACCAGGGGCACGCTGGCACGCATTCACAAACTATTTCCTCGGTGTTGTTCTTCTCCAAGTCCTCTCCGGGGACGGAGCGCTTTTCCCCAGACAGCTCCCTCTGCACGCGCCATCGACATGAGGCCTGCATGAATAATATTTTGATTAGATATCCGCCATGTTCTGGCAAATTGCTGTCATTTATATTCCGAGGAGTGGAAGTGGAGACCTCTGCAGCCTCATCAGTCAGGCTGCCACACATTCCCGCGCTCTCTAAAAATCCAGCCCCTGCCACGCAGATCCCGTCTTCTGATACCCCCCCCCGCCCCCACCCCCCACGGCTGCGCCATGCAGGATTACGGGCGTAAGAAAATGCAGCCGGAGAGCTGAATCAATCTAAATCTGTGCGCCTGAAGGTGTGAAATTTCGCAGAGATGGATTGGCCGGTCAAAGGCAGGTTGGGATTTCAGTGGGCGCCTGTGAATGACAGATATTAAATGGTAATGCTTATTTTTTTCCAATTTGCCTCATCGCTTACAGGATTTTCTTCTCGTGCCAAATTGCAGAAAAGGTGATTGGAATTACATTGATGAGCGATCAGCGTTAGACGGAGGGTGGAATGCATTTACGGATCCAGGTGCTAATCTGAAATGGTGGCCTTGTCACCTCTGTCACATCTGGCTGACTGTGGCACTATCAATCCTAGCCCCAGACAAGGACATTATTTAGAGCCACTTTTTTTGTTTCAAAATGATACTGGGATGCTGGGAAATGATACATTCCTGTTTCAGAATTTCACTTTTGACAGAATATTTAAGAAGTGTGTGTGTGTGTGTGTGTGTGTGTGTGTGTTTGTGTGTGTGTGTGTGTTTGTTT
Organism: Aldrovandia affinis; assembly: GCA_029706075.1. Classification (NCBI taxonomy): domain Eukaryota; kingdom Metazoa; phylum Chordata; class Actinopteri; order Notacanthiformes; family Halosauridae; genus Aldrovandia; species Aldrovandia affinis. The sequence goes on from JAINUG010000315.1 coordinate 70,025, forward strand.
GTATAGATGTTTGTCCATGTGTGAGAGTGAGATTATGGTGTGTGTGTGTGTGTGTGTGTGTGTGTGTGTGTGTGTGTGTTTATGTGTGTGTCTGGGTGTGTTTGTTTGCATGCATGTGTACACCTTCTCAGTTTATTCCCTGAAAAAGACCAGATGGCTGTCGAGTTTGTATTCCTCACTGTCTTGCCTGTGGGCCTTCAAAACCGTTCATTCAGCAACTTTGTGTAACCTATGGGCCTGTCAATCACACCTGACCAAGGTTTCTGCCCCTTGCCACATTAATGCCCCACACACACACACACACACACACACACCACACGCACACACACACACATTCACACACACACACACACACACACACACACACACACACACATTCACACACACACACACACACACACACACACACACACACACACACACACACAGGCTTGTTTTACATCCTCAGTGCTTTTTTGCTGATAAGTTAAAAATGAATTAAAAAAGAAAAACAGTGCATAGCAAGACTTGAAACACACACATATCATATACAATACCTGTATTGTGTGTTATATATACAGTACCAGTCCATAGTTTGAGTACACCTGCTGGAAACTAGGTTTATTTCATAATTGACAATGGTTTACACCATATAAGTATATGCAAATACATGAAAATGACAAAAAACACATGTAACAATAATCATAAGGAACATCAAAGCAATGTTCAAGGAAATTGAAAATTATCTAGAAATCTTGGATTCCTCAAAACAGCCACCCTTTGCCGTGATAACAGCTTCACAAACACAGGCCATTCGGTTAATAAGTTTCAGCAGGAAATCACCCGACATGTCTTCCCAGCTCTCCTGCAGCTCTAATTCCCAGAGACACTTGTGGGTTGCTTTGCTTTGACTCTACTGTCCAGTTCATCCCATACAAGTTGTATGGGATTGAGGTCTGGACACTGGGCAGGCCAGGTCATCAGTTTGAGTTCCTTCATGTTCCTCCTTCACCAGGTAGTTCTTGCACAACTTCAAGGTGTGTTTCGGGTTGCTATCTTGCTGAAGAACGAAGGAGTGCCTGAGTATCCATAATCCAGATGGAACGTGTACTCAAACATTTGACTGGTACTGTATATACTGTATATACATATGTATATATATATATATGGTATATACTGTATATACAGTATATACAATGGGTTAAATAAGTATTGAACACATCAACATTTTTCCCAGTAAATGTATTTCCAATGAGGCCATTCAAGTTAAATTTGGTATTAACTCAAGAATTCCAGACAACAAATCTAAACATTAAAGTCCATATGTAAATAAAGTTATGTGTAATAAAGTGGAATGACATAGGAAAAAAGTATTGAACACGCTAACTGAAATTAATTCAATACTTTGTTTGTAATGACAGCTTCAAGGGGCTTTCTGTATGAAGTAACTAATCGCCCGCAGTATTCAGGTGTGATTTTGGCCCATTCCTCTATACAGATTGTCTTTAAATCTTGAATATTGCGGGGGGCCCTCTTGTGAATCTGGATCTTCAGATGCTTCCACAAATGTTAAATTGGGTGTAAGTCAGGTGATTGACTGGGCCGTTCCAACAAGTTGATTTTCTTTCTCTGAAACCAATTGCGAGTTTCCTTTGCTGTATGCTTTGGATCGTTGTCCTGCTGGAAGGTCCACCCACGTCTCATCCTCAGCATCCTGGTGGATGGCAGCAGGTTCATCTCAAGAATCTCTCTGTACATGGCTCCATTCATTGGTCCTTCAATGATATGAAGTCTGCCAGTACCACGAGAGGAGAAACAGCCCACATCATGATACTTCCACCTCCAAACTTCACTGTTGGTATAGTGTTATTCGGGTGATGTGCAGTGCCATTTCTCCTCCAAACATGGTGTGTTGTGTGACAGCCAAAAAGTTCAATTTTGGTCTCATCTGACCAGATTACATGCTCCCAGTAGTTCACTGGCTTGTCCAAATGTTGTTTGACAAACATTAAACAAGCTTCAACATGTCTTTTTTTCAGTAGTGCAGTCTTGCGGGCTGAGCGTGCACAGAGGCCATGGCGGTGGAGTGCATTGCCTACTGTCCTTTCTGTCACAGTTGTACCTGCTGCCTCCAAGTCTTTCTGGAGCTCTTTCCTAGTGGTCCTTGGCTCTTTGGCTACTCTTCTAAGTATCCTTCTGACTCCCTGATCAGAAATCTTGCGAGGAGCTCCTGTGCGTGGCCGGTTGATGGTGGAGTGATGTTGCTTCCACTTACGGATAATGCCCCCAATGGTGCTTACTGGAAGATTCAGAAGTTGTGAAATACGTCTGTAGCCAATTCCATTTTCATGTTTTGCAACAATCTGGTTGCGAAGGTCTTGAGAGAGCTCTTTGCTTTTACCCATCATTAGATGTTTCTTGTGTGGCACCTTGGTAACAAAAAAACCTTTTATAGCCCATCAATATATTCTAACCCAGCTGACATTAATTAGCACAGATTGGAGGTAGAGTTGCCTCCTAATTAGTTATGGTTTTCAGCTGGTTCCTTGCCTTTCCTTGCTGTGGTGTACTGCTTTTTCTTAGTGTGTTCAATACTTTTTTCCTGTTTCATTCCACTTTATTACACATAACTTTATTTACATATGGACTTTAATGTTTAGATTTTTTGTCTGGATTATTTTAGTTAATACCAAAGTCTGGTGCAAATTTCACTTGAATAGGCTCATTGGAAATACATTTACTGGACAAAATGTTGCTGTGTTCAATACTTATTTCCCCCATTGTATATATAATACACATATAGTTTAATATGCATATGCATATTATAGCATATGTATATAGTACAGGCTATGATTTGTTTGATCGTAGACAGAAACATGGAACTGCTCATCCAACCATTCAAAGTGACCTTTAACTGACTCATTAGAATTCCCTTTAACTGACTCATTAGAATTCCCTTGATTCAAAACTGAGTGAAATGGTGGCGTTTATAACCCAGGAGACACGTTTATCCGAAACACCCCACCCCACCCTCCCAGGGGGAAACCTCTAAACCAGCATGTGGACAATGGAAGCAAAGGACTGAGAGTACCAATGACCTCAGGGGATGTGGAGGGGGGGGGGGGGGGGGGGCGAAGCTGGGGGGTGGGGTGTGGGGTGTCTCCGCCACTGGCTCTTCCCCCACCCCACCCGCCCCTCTTCTATGGACAGGGAGGGGGTTCATTTGTTCCCCGCCCTCTGACACAGGTCAATGGCCGTGGGACCTCTGATTGGCTGCCTCTGTGTTTTAATAGAGTCCAGCCTTTTGTCCCTAGCATCTGCCCCAAAGCATTATTATTCTAAACAGCGGGGCTTGGCAAACCAGCGCTGAGTGTCTATACACTACGGACCCACATCTGTACCGCATAACCAACCAGAGAAATGCGCCTGCAAAACACACACACACCAACCAGAGAAATGCGCCTGCACACGCGGTCACAATAAACACACACACACACACACGCTAACACACACACGCTAACACACACACACACACACACACACACACACACACACACACACGCTAACACACACACACAGACACACACGCTAAACACACACACACACACACATGCTAACACACACACACACACACTAACACACACACACACTAACACACACACTAACACACACACACACACAGCTAACGCACACACACACACACACACACACACAGACACACACGCTAACACACACACACACACAGACACACACGCTAACACACACACACACACGCTAACACACACACACACACACACATACATGCTAACACACACACACACACACACACACACTAACACACACACACACACACAGACACAAACATATAGAATTCAACTGAATTCAAATGTGTTTAATTGACATAATGTGTAACGTGTTGTCAACTACAATTAATTATAAAAACGTGTTCTTACACAGTGAAATGTCTGTGTCAGGTCGCACACAGTAAATACTTCGGTACATGCATGGTTGTTTACACAATGAATAAATGTAGAAAGATGTGTGTCTACTGAACATTCACACATACACAGAGGTAAACGCATGCATATAACATCACGCATTCATACACAGACACTGTATTCTCACTCCCAGCCGCACTGTAACACTAAATCCACTCCCCCGCTGGGATTCGTCTGCTCAACCTGCAATAATAGAAGTGAAACCAGTCTGCCACAGCAACAGATACGCGCTACGTGTTAGCATGTCATGGATATTCATGTGCGCTCACATTCACACACTTAACAAATCAACAGCTCCCTTTGAGACCCTTAGTAATGAATTATTATTTCTGCAGTATGGCAGCAGCACATCCTCTCTTTTCTCTCTCTCTTTGCCAACAGACACAAAGACTAAAGCTCATCTTTATCGGCGCACTTAGATTCAGACACTTAAATAAGATGTTTCTTTCTGGGGGCACACTGCTCTCCAAGCGAGGAGTGTGATGTAAGTGCCGCCATGGTGACAGAAGGTTGCCAGATGATTTGTGTCCCCTCTCCTCTCACGAAGATGTTCCTCAAACCCCCCCTTCACTACCCACCACCTTCAATTTCAGGCCCATACATATTTGGAACAATTTTCATCCATGCCTCCTGTTAAAATGCTTTCTTGACTCCCATACATATTTCCTGTGAAACTTTTTCCGTAAATCTTTCAGGAGGACTGTGAATAACGCTGAAGAATACTTATACACTAACCCTAACCCTAAACCTCACGGGCGCACCTGAGCTTAATAAATATGTTACTACATATCAATTAAATATGACACTTAAATAGTTAGAGGGTAGTGAATGGGTAATGAGACTCTTTGATTCTTACCAACCTTTTCACAGGAAGTGTCTAAACGGTATTTAGCTGTATATATCACTGTTAGAATGAACAGTAATCATAATATATAATATAATATAAAGAATCATAATATATGAAAAATTGATCAATTTTAAAACAATTGTGAATTTCTAAGCAAATCTAATCATTTTCACACCTTCCTACTATCTTTATATTTTATACTATATAAATGTTATACTATATTACCATATACTATTATATTCATCTTTAATACTTCACAATGTTATCAATTGTTTTCCATGTAATAAATAGTAATTTACTGTCTTAGTAAATGCCCTCATCCAGGATATCTTGCCTTGCTTAAATATTTAAATTGTGTTTCATACAGCATCAGCATCACACTTTATTTTAGTGTAAAATAAAAAAGCCACAGCCTACACAAAGCCACACTACTCTGACTTATTTTTGTGAAGCATTGAACCACTAATTATTGCTTTTAACATCTATTAAAGTTGTGTGGACCTGTGGATGTCTGTACACTGCAGTTTAAATGTCTCTTGATGAGGTGCAAAAGGTGCCTTCTGGCCCCACATTTCTCTATACACTGTTGGCAGATGTAGTGTGGAGATAGTTTTGGTGACAACACATCCCATACCACTTCGGCTTGATGTATGCAGAGTGAGGGCATGATCTATGAGTGGCATGTAACCATAACAGTTTCTGTTTTCATTTATTTTGTTTGTACAAAATTAATAAGCATGTCAATTACCCAAATAATCAATTGGAAAGTCATCCCAAAGTTTTCCCATAATTGACTCTTGTCATTCTTCTGATTAAGTAAGAGAATTTAGAAAACTAAAAGACAAAATGGAGCTTAATTCCGTAAAATCAATGTATAGGCTACACTGACTATACTTACACGTATAGCTCCCTCTGCTACCTGTATATTGCGTTGTCCTCAGAGCTTTCCCTTGATGTGCAGAACAGATGAATGGATCTTTACATCATCGATGTCCCTTGAATTCGGGCACAGAGATCGAAGAGTAGCCTACTTTGTTCACAAGTTCAAATAAATCTTCCCGTATAAGAAAATGCTGCACAATTTTTTGATGTTAAAAAATAATGTTACCAAGAAATCACCAAGGAATTACTTACTAGTCACGTGACTGAAGTCAGATGGCGAGAGAGATTTCTCCTTACCGACCACCCGCTGAGATGTGAAAGTGTCCCAGATCTTGCACACGCCACCTCAGAACCTGGCGTAGAAATCTCTCGTTGAATGCATGTTTCTCTTTACACTACAAAATAAATATTTTATGGAATGTGCCTTTTGCCGAATCTAAACTCCATAACAGATTTGTTTTCCTAGTGTAATGACACACTGTGTTGATCAAGTCCCCTGTACGAGCCGTACTATATAAATAACCACCTGCTCTCTTAGGAGGATATTACATTTTTTAAACATTTTTAGGCATTTAGCAGACGCTTTTATCCAGAGCGACTTACACAGTTTACATTTCTTTACATACAATCCATTTATACAGCTGGATATTTTACTGAAGCAATTCAGGTTAAGTATCTTGCTCAAGGGTACAACGGCAGTGCCCCACCTGGGATTCGAACCAGCAACCTCGGAGTTACAAGCCCAGTTCCCTAACCATTACACTACACTGTCGCTCTGATATTTATATAGGGTGTAGTGTAGAAATATCTATATACTATATCTTTACTATTGTTCTTTAAAATCCCTCTTTTTTTTACCAAGTTACTGTTAAAGACAGCAGGTTTACATTTTTTGCAGTATACTTAATTTATGTTTTTTTCTCCATCTCCTTTCCCATGCTGCATCTTTGCCTGATATACTGCGCATAAGGTAAGTCACTTTATTTATCTTAAATCTTTTTTTATGAAATCTTTTTTTCATGAAATATCCTTTTTGAAATGCATTAGGTACAATTTTCTTAATTATGTTTGAAATAAAGTATGAATAACTCCTGCATCACAAACAGAGGTTTAAAGTTTATTGCCAACGATGTGTAAACGTTGCATCATGGTTGCATCACAATATGTGGATAACAGAAACAGACATACAAAAACATTACCTGTATCAGAATGAAAATACACATATGTGAATCCATTGTTAAATAATTAAAGTGGAAAAATTTAATTTGAGCTGAATTTAGCCAAACTACCCAACATAAAATGACCAAAAGTTACACTTAGTATAACGCCATCTCCCAATAGTTTAATTATATTAATCGATACAGTGTGCTGTTTTCAAGTATGTGAATAGACATTGTATTCATTGTATTATCGTATATCGTAAGAAGACTGATGATGTCCAGAATAGTCTGTGGCAGATAAAGCAAATGGAAGATTAACTGTCCCATATTAAGTCACGTTACTGAAACTGCCTAACGTTTAACACCAGGGTGGGCACTTTCTTTCGCCCATAAAAAGGCAAACCAGTTGTAAAACAGACGGGCGATTCGTGCCCTGGCAGAGACTGGCTTGGGGAGTGTGGGTCATTAACGGGCGGATGGGTTGCATGGGGAGTGAGGAAAGTGTACATGATTCATCACCAGCACCCCACCGACGCCTTCAATCAATGCCAGCAGAGGGGAGCTACGCCACCAATCAATACGCATTTCACACTTAAACACTAATTAAGACATTAAAGTCGCCACCGTCAGCTTTTGAAGACACAACCCCCTGGGGAGATGAGGACCGTGCAGAGAAAAGCCCTGCGTGAGCCAGCTGTGCTGCACACACACACACACACACACACACACACACACACACACTATACACACACCATATACACACACACACACACACACACACACACTTACTATACACACACCATACACACACACACACATACACACACACACACACCACACACACACACACACACACACACACCATACACACACACCATACACACACACACACACACCATATACACACACACTTACATACACACACCATATACACACACACTTACATACACACACCATATACACACACACTTACATACACACACCATATACACACACACTTACATACACACACCATATACACACACACACACACTCACACACACACCATATACACACACACACACCATATACACACACACACCATACACACACACACACACACACACACTATACACACACACACACACACACTCACACTTAATATACACACACCATATACACACACACTATACACACACTATACACATACACACACACACACACTTACTATACACACACCATACACACACACACACACTATACACACACACACACACACACACACACACACACACTTACTATACACACACCATATACACACACACTATACACACACTACACACACACACACACACTCACACTTACTATACACACACCATATACACACACACTATACACACACACTATACACACACACACACACTCACACTTACTATACACACACCATATACACACACACTATACACACACTATACACACACACACACACACTCACACTTACTATACACACACCATATACACACACACTATACACACACACTTACTATACACACACCATATACACACACACACACACACACACACACACACACACCATATACACACACTTACTATACACACACACACACACACACTTACTATATACACACACCATATACATCCAATACACACCACACTCACAATATACACACAATATCCACACACCATACACACACAATATCCACACACCACCACACACACTATACACACATCATTCACACACACACACACACATACACACTCACACCATACAAACACAATATACACACATCACGCACACTCACCATACACCACACAACATACACACTCACCACTCACAATTCACACACATCATATACACACACACACACACACATGCCCTAACGATAAGATAAATATTGCTGCCCTACCATGTAGACAAACCTGCTATAATTACAAGCACAATCACCATCACTCTCATAATCATAGTGTTAACCATAAACTCTCTCACCACCGAAGAGCTCATCATCGTCCGTCTGTCTAAAAGGCTCTCCTCGGTGCTGTGTCTTCTCCAGTTTGATTTGATTGGGATTTTGTTTAAGAGCCATTTGATCAAAGGAAAAACCAGGAGAGATTATCTGTGAATGCTGGCCCCCAGGATGAAGAGGTTTCCTCTCGGGGGAAAGTATCTGGGGCCGTGGCGCATGACTCCACAGAGGGTGAACATTGAGTCATCTCTCTGATTATTTCATAGACAGGTAAAAATAGTATTTCATGATTTTTAACTCCCCTACAGTTTTATACTTTGAAAGTTCTCATTCACCTTGGTGCAAATGCCACATAACCGATACAATGAAGTTGGTTCAAACCCCAATTTTCTAAATCCATAGTGTTCAGTTTTGTCAGTAAATGATATTTAGTGTTTCTGTGGCACAGTTGTCGCACATATTCACGTGTGTTCTCCAATCGAAGAGATCCTCCAAGGTGTGTCAGAGTCTTGTCTTCCCAGCCGCAATCTGCGCTCAGCAAACACTGATCTCCTGGTGACACCTCACAGTCATTTAAAAAGAGTCGAGGGAAGAGCTTTTAGCTGTTCTGCACCTCATCTCTGGAACTCAATTCCAAGCCGTATCAGAGATGCAGATACAGTCGGTTTTTTAATCGGGTCTTAAGACTTATTTGTTCTCGTGTGCCTATTCCTCCTAGTTTAGATTTCTAGCTGATTTAGATTTTAAAACAAAAATCTTTGGTAAAGCGCTTGGAATGACTTTCCTGTTCTCATGTGTCTATTCTTCCTCGTTTGGACTTAGCTGAACCAGATGTATTTATTTAATTATTTTTTTAATTGCATTTTTCTCTTTGTAAAGCGCCCTGGGTTGTTTGCAAGAAGAGCGCTATATAAGAGCTTTTTGTGTTGTGTTGTATTAGAGTGTGTGGCCTCATTGGTTTGATTGAAAGGGGGTGGGGGGGTAGGGGGGGTGGAGCAGGGAAGTCTGCTGTGAAGACAGCTCTCAGTGACCCACGCGGGAGAGCGGGAGACCAGGGAAAGAGAGACAGAGACGGGAAGGGGGGTGTCAGTGAAATCCACAGGTCTGGCTCAATGGTTTCTCTGGTCTCAGTTATTATTCTCCATCTCCTGGATGTGCCAATTCAGCTCCCCTCTGCTGTTAACGTGCGGAGGACCAGTGAGGGAGCACGGGCAATCACTTCCCACTCCTCTCTTTCTCTCCCTCTCTCCATTTCTTTCTCTCTCTCACTCCCTGATAAAAATTTAATAAGTGCATTAGGATTGGCAGCTATACCCCACAGCTTACTGGCGCCATTAGCATAAAGCTATTTATTAGTCTGATTTCTCTGGGAAGGGAGAGACACATCCCTGCTCCAGCAGGTGGTGGGGGGTGGGGGGGGGTGGTGGGGGATGGGGGCGGGGGTGTTGCCATAGCGACGGCGGAGGAAGCTTCCACCAGGACCCAGGCGTGCGGCAGAATTTCCACGGTTGATTTGCAGAGAGAGGGAGGGAGCAGTGCGGTCGGAACAAATTACCCGAGGAAGAAAGGTCAAAGGGCACTGGCTTGGAACAGCTACAGGATCTCACTGGAGGCTCTGTACAAGGCCAGGGCTGTGGTTGTTTGTGGTATCAGGGCTGATGCTTATTCCAGTGCAGGCTCACAGCACACCAGCACAAAGAGTGAGCAACATTTTCTTTGCACATTATATTACATTACAGTCATTTAGCAGAGTGACTCACACAGTTTACATTTCTTTACACATTTATACAGCTGGATATTTACTGAAGCAATTCAGGTTAACCCCCTGAGGTCGGCTGGATCGGCGCCGATCCAAGCAGCAATACAAGTATATTACTATTTCTAACTTCGCGATATTTTATCATACACACGCGGCAAAAACATTGACAGAAACCTTAGAATCGCGACTTTCCGATTTGAGCACTGGCAAATCAAATGGGATTTTTAAATTAGGTTAATTAGACCAAAAGTAAACCTTGCCTTTTACTCTCTTTTTTACCTGGTAGTAACGTCCCCCTTCTATTGACATGGTAACTAGGGCGAGTTTAGGCGAGGTGTGTGGGGAGGGGCGTGGGGCCATGTGTGAAAACGCCGGCGTAAACACATAAACTGTCCCGACAATTTGAAGCAAGATTTTATACAGACATACAATTTTATTCAAGATGGAAAGATTTTCTGCGCTGCAGTGTTTGAGAGTATTGATGAAAAGCGACGAAGATAATAACTGACGAAGAGTAAGTAACTATATTTGATTTGCCATGTTATCAAATACTCGTATATATATTCAATATATGAATTCGCGTCTTGTGACTACATATTCCGCGTGTTGCAACGTAACAAATTGCAATATGCACACAAGATCTATGGAAGAATACTTTTCAAACAGCCTAAAATGTTATTTATTTCGCTTGTTTTCAAATACTCGTGAAAATATATGAATTCGCGTCTTGTGACGCCAAACATATTCCGCGTGTTAGTAACTTAATCTAAATCCCTAACGTTAATAGATTAGTTGGTTAGTACTATACACATCTACCTAATATATACAAAGTGCAATCTAGAAAGTAAGAAGGAAGAAAACGAGATAATAAGCGAAGGCGGAAAAAACCCGAAAAGTATAAACTCCCGAAGTGCATGACAAGACAAGGTGTGGATCTCGAAATAAACGGAACAAGGACAGACAGGGAGCAGAACATGACAGAACAGGGAAAATGCAATACTGGATAAAGAATAATGAATAAGGACTGAATGAAATATAAACAAAGGCCAAAAAAACAACAGAACAGGAACTCAGAATATAACACTGATGGCCCAGTGAGATGGCCCATCTGACAGATCTTAGAGGTGTGGACAATGAATAATGAATATTCAGGTATTTAGCATTTAGCCCTCCCACAGCCTGAAATAAATGTGACCAGTTCTGATAAAAACAGGTTTTTAGCTATTTAGAACTCAGATGTGCTAAACTGTTTTCACACCCTTACATAACCAAGACCTTGATGAACAAACGCACATTGGCAAAACAATTCGTCACTATAGTTTAGTGTGTGCTTTCACAACTTTTGTGACAGCAGAAAAATTTACTATTTTTAACTTGTGTGTTTGTAGATCTATTTACAAGCTGCATATGATACTGACCAAACTATTGATAGCATACAAATGTAGCTGTGATTGTCCTTCAAATAAAAATATCAAACACGTTGGAGTAAGTGTGTGTTAAATTGATGAAATTGAGATAAATATCAGACCATGCCAAAATCAAAAAACATCTAAAAGCTTAGCACGGACCTCAGAGGGTTAAGGACCTTTAGCTCAAGGGTACAATGGCAGTGTCCCACCTGGGAATTGAACCTGCAACCTTAACGTTACAAGCCCAGCTCCCTAACCATTACACTACTACCACCTATACCTTATGCACACACCCGTATAAGCACACACAGGTATAAGCAAATATGATTTTTTTTATTTTGCGCTTCATAAGCAGTCATCAGCTTTTGCGACCGCTAAAATCAATGTCTATTCAGGACCTGGTGCCAATCTGAAGTCGCTCCCTTTCCTTTTTCGTGTGTTTGCCTTTTGAGGCCTTTTCATCCCCCTCCCCCATGCCAGTTATTTTCCGTGACAGGTTCACAGTATTATAAATGTGAAGGTTAGTCTCCGCTACCACTGAACTCTGTCCATCTAGCTTATTTGTCGTCACCCCTGTTTAGTTGTTCTACACCATACAACACTATACTCCAAAAAAAATAATAATAAATACACTAACCTTTTCCTTCCCAGTGTTACAGGTATGGTATGCAGCTGCCTGCAATGATGTCTATCACTGTATTACTGCACTGATCTCGTGCGCAAACTATGATTGTTCCTACCATGTATTTATGCACATCTTGTAAGTCGCTCTGGATAAGAGCGTCTGCTAAATGCTTAAAATGTAAATGGTTAGCTCTTCCCTTCGCCCACATTGAGGGCATACTGCTTAGTGTAGCGTTGTCTCCTGTAAAACAGAGGCACACAGGATCCTTCCTAATTACGTTTGGAAATGAACACGTGTAGTGGGGCGGCAGTGTAGTGTAATGGTTAGGGAACTGGGCTTGTAACGTTAAGGTTGCAGGTTCAATTCCCAGGTGGAGCACTGCTGTTGTACCCTTGAGCAAGGTACTTGAATTGCTTCAGTAAAAAATCCAGCTGTGGATTGTATGTAAAGAAATGTAAACTGTGTAAGTCACTCTGGATAAGAGCGTCTGCTAAATGCCGTAAATGTAAAATGTAAATGTAACATGACACTACGCCAACGTTCAGATGAGACTGAATTTCTGGAACCGTGTAAAGGATCTGAGAAATGGAAATGTTTGGTTTAGCCGCCAAGCTCCTTTACCCACTGCAGCTCGCTGCCACCTGTTGCACGGGGAGAGGCTGACGCACCGTGGTAATACACTGCACCCATGTCCCTTTGGGGAAGGATGGGATTTGTTAGCAAAACTGATTGAAGTGGGCCTATATATACACAGCATAGTGGGCCTATATATATACAGCATGGTGGGCCTATATATCGCACTTGTGCTCAAATCTGAAGTGTCAGTTTAGCTGATGTAATCAGGTTGACTTATTTTTTATTCATACTTTTCCCTTGATGAACGGTTCTTTGCTTGTTGACATTTGTGAGCAAGAAATGCAGAATAGGCCTGCGCTTAATTAGCATCCGATTGTCGGTGAGGTTATGCTTCCTGAATTTAATTTAGTGAACTTCACGGACGGTCCACATTTGCAGGGATTTGTCATTAAATGACTCTTAAATTTACTCTGTGAAACTGGAGCTTTCACATACAAGAGCTATAAGCCCAGTCCTGCTTAGCTTCAGCCAGAGTCGGCTCTGGTCGGGAGTGCCACCGGGGCGGCAATTGGCTGTCCACCCCAGGGAGGGGGGAGGGAAGCCGACACAGTTCGTTGCGCACAGGGGTGGTTCTGGGGTGCCGGAATTACAGTTGACAGCACGACGAGTGCTGTCTCGGAGGAGGCAGCGCTTCACCATTGTCACTGCCGGTCACAGGACTACGGCAGCGAACTACGAGGGAAGGGGATTGAACTAAGCACAGCGGGAGTAATTGGCTACCAAATTGGGAGAAAAATGGGATAAAATCTGAAAAATAAATAATGTAAAAAAAGAGTTGCAGACAGTGAACTCGGGAGTACAAGGGAAAGGGAGAGTTGACGTTGACATAGATGAGGGTGTAATCGACCACCAAACTGATAAAAATAAGTGAAACATTCTCAACTTCCGCATGCATCAGTACAGACAGGTGCACTGCATGTATTAAGTATATCAATCAGTTCACTAATCGATCATATTCAACATTGGCATTGACAATGAGATCAGCATTATTAACCGAACCTATGGTGGCGCGTGTACTGGCTGACACAGAGGCATGAGCTGCACCTTGGAGCAGATTATTTTCTGAGGACGTGGAAAATGTGGCAGGCAGTACACCAGTCAGCTGTTCCTGTCCTCTCCGAATTGACAACTGACTAATCTCAGGCGAGATCTAAAACAGCCTTCACAGATAAAAACTGAAATTCAGAAAACCAAAAAAGTCATTGTTTGATATTACCTGATGGCTGTTCAGGGAGCGCACTTTATCTATCGCCAGACTCTGCCCCGGGCTTCACCTGCAATTGTGTTTTTTGACCACATGGGGGCAATGTCTCGCTGTATATTTTATGCAAAAAACCTGTTACCTTTGGTTTATTTACTCTGTGCTATTTAAAATAGATCAATAACTTAATTACATTTCACAGAGATACAAGTCAGCAATTGTAGGTCTATGAATATTAATTATTATCAATTTTTTGATAATAACTTTTGATTATCTTAATACTTTATTTATTGCTTTGCTTAATTTCATTTACATACTAATTAAGGTGCTCGTTATGTAACCCCCTAGTTCACGTTGAAAGGTGAAGGTTGGAGGTTTTTTGTCTTTAAATACAATAACATTGATCACATTGATCACTTTATAGTCCTGCTCTGTAAATTAGAGACACTAATTCAGCAAGGAAAGCTGCTTTCCGAAGAGTTGAATGCCAAAGCACAGTAACGGGTATAAAGTGCTTTCGGAGGTGTCGTCTTTCAGATGAGACAGAACACCCAGGTTCTGACTTGCTGAGGCGGCTGGAAATCTAGCTGCGCAGTCAAAAATATAGCTCTGTATTCGGTATTCACACATTCTCCATTGACTTATGAAGGTGGAGTCCCATGTTTTCTCATAAAACGTATTTATTGTCAGTGACAGCTGAAATATGTGACAATAACTTATTCCGAGATTGACTTTGGCTGTCACATACAAAACTCTCATTTTGAAACATTGTCTGCGTCATCGTGCGATGTAATTCAGACACATGGCCCTGTTGTACATTTCCACTGTCAGATACGCAAGACTTATACTGAAGTTGAGCATTGAAACTGTTTCTTAAGCATGTAGTCATCTGGCATCAACATATTCATTATACATACCAGCCGAGAAGGAGAAAAAAACTGAACAAGCCAAGATGAAGGTAGCTGAATATGCTGCCCGTATTGCTGTTCTGTAGTCGCAGTGTTTGGAGCAGTGGCAGGGGTAAGGTTAATTGGTAAATTAACAGCACAGCCTAATTGTTCTCTACTGGGCCTCAGAGACTGTGTTATTCATTAACCTGCATTCACCACAGCATGTGTACTGTCTCTGTCACAAGCAGAGTGGGGTGGGCAATGCTTCTAGTGTCCAGACACCACTGGAAATGTTTCAAATTTTACATTTTACATTTTAAGCATTTAGCAGACGGTCTTATCCAGAGCGACTTACAAGATGTGCATTAATACATGGTAGGAACAATCATAGTTTGCGCAAGAGATCAGTGCAGTAATACAGCGATAGACATCATTGCAGGCAGCTGCGTACCATACCTGTAACACTGGGAAGGAAAAGGTTAGTAATATATTTTTTTATTTTTTTATTAAATGGAGTAAGCAGGGGTATATAGTGTTGAGCAAGTAGGCAGTGGTGATGACAATTAGCTAGATGTACAGAATTCAGTGGTAGTGGAGTCTGAAAAGGTGGGTTTTGAGTCTCTTGCGGAAGATCGCAAGGGATTCCGCGGTCCTGACCAACTCAATTCAATGATGTTCCCTTACAACAATTCAATTACTTTTATATGAGGGCCAGGTTTCAAAAACCAAAAGTGCAGGTGGGCCAGATCAATCGGGTGCAGCGTGGTACACAGATTGTTGACTGATCCCGGAAATTGGAGGGACGGGGGCTCACAGGGAAATGTCAGGGTGCAGGTTCACCTTTGATATCTGCTCATCAAAGCGGCTGATTGCTGGCTGGCATTTGGAGAACATCCTCTCTCTCGTGAAGCAGGCGGGGGGTGTGGGTGGGATATTAATCCCTCGCTGCGTATCTCCCTCTTATTTCCGCTTCTTGCAGAGGTAAGCCCCGCTGCGGACCCACGTGAAGCGAAGTGCTGGCACAGTATATTTCGTGGACTACGCAAGCGCTACTTCCCCCATTATGCCAAGTATGCGTTTTGAAGCAAAAGGGGAGCACATTTTATTCCCCCTGGGGTTTCGACAACGCCATGTTCTGGCAGCAAGGGTGATGGAAACAGCCCCATCCAGCAGTCAGAACTGAGCTGAGTTCTACAGTTGCCCACTCATCCTAGTTACCTGGGATCCGCTACACTTTGCATTCCACGAGCCGTATAGGAACGGCCCAGCGCATTGGAACACAAAGCCCTCTGTCTGAACTGAGCTCGCAAATTAACGTTGACGTTAGTTACCCATAAGCAAACCAATCTGAAATTCTAATAGTCTACCAAGAGCTTCTGATCTCACGTGGGAAACCGTAAGAATCTTCATCCTCTGAGTGGGCATGATAAACATCTTCAGGAACTGTCACTCCAAAGGCCGATTGGCCAATAGACACCCACGCTATGCCCCTTCTTATAAAACCCACCTACATGTTAGGAATGTGCCAAAACTCGACAGCAAAGAATAATTCCAGAAGCAAAAGGCACAGACAGGAAAGCAAAGAATGAAACCAATCATGGAGAAATGTGTGAAAGGAAAGCCGATTGACTGGGAACGACAGTGGCAGGACTCAAATAAAGTTTTTAATTGAAAAGTTTGCATTCAAACTGTTATTTTTTTTTTGCTTTCAACATTACTTCATAAAGTAATACATTTCAACACTTGTTATTTTGCTTACAAATCTTAATGGCAGAAATGAGAGGAATAATCATGGCTGACAGAGGTTAGGACCATTGCAGCAACCTTTTTCCCCACGAGTCTAAAGTGGTGCTGTTAACAGTATGAAAATAGCCTGGTGCAGTGCTAAGTTTATCTATATTCACAAGACACAAATAACCTTGCACCCCCCCAAACCCACCTCAATTAGCAATAATGCAGTGCTTTCAATTTTGACAACACAATTGCAAGATCTTCTCTGACACAAAGTGGTTCTGTGTGGCTTAGTAGGTAGAGCGTGGTTCTGTGTGGCTCAGTAGGTAGAGCGTGGTTCTGTGTGGCTCAGTAGGTAGAGCGTGGTTCTGTGTGTCTCAGTAGGTAGAGCATGGTTCTGTGTGGCTCAGTAGGTAGAGCATGGTTCTGTGTGTCTCAGTAGGTAGAGCATGGTTCTGTGTGGCTCAGTAGGCAGAGCGTGGTTCTGTGTGGCTCACTAGGTAGAGCATGGCATTGGCAATGCTTAGGTTGTGGGTTCAATTCCCACTGGGACCACAAGTACTGAAAAATGTATGCATTCACTACTGTACGTCGCTTTGGATAAAAGCGTCTGCTAAATGGCATATAGTACAGTAAATTACACACAGGCCTATCAGAATGTCCTTGTGCTCCTGTCATCCTGTCAAAATTAGAAGTTTTCTTTCCTGGCGCAAAGACCGTTTTTTTTAAGGCAAGACACACCCAATAAAATGGTCATTTTTGGTCCCCCATGAATTTTCAGATTTTTCAATATCTATTTTATCATGCTGCATAATTAAAAATAGCCAAATAACAATAGTTCCATGTATTTTTTACATTTTATGACATGCCAATCAATGCAAATTAATCAACAATGTTTTATTGTTTTATGATTACAAATTTGATGAGATGATTATTGGATGTATTCCTAAGATAATTACTGAGGGGATTTTTGATATCTTGTTTATTTAAGATTTTATGAGCAATTATATCCCCAAAAATAGGCAAAAATTTGTTTTTATTTACATACAGTTACATCTTGTAAGTTCCTGAAGTGTACGAAGCAAATATTCAAAATCCCTTCTGTATTTAAAAAAAATATTAAGTGTCTTAACAAAAGGAGATATAAAAATGTTAGTCACTCACTCTTGTTGTAACTGAATTTGAATTGTACACATAAATTAGCACATGTAATGTCATTACGCCTAATTTGCATATTTAAATACACCTTTTCAGTGCTAATACAAAAGACGTGTATCTTTACATGTTTAATAAACTGACCAAAGGTAATTAAGATGTGACCTCGGGTGTGTCTTGCCGTAAGTATAAAAGACAGACGATCTGATTGGCCATATTGCCTATATATTGGCATATCACAACCTCAGTAGTTCTTCACAACGGGTAGCGGGACTGACCAACCGACCATTTTTACAATGGCGCCACCCTGTGGCCGCTGTGAAAATTGCAGGATGGAATTCAACACCCCTTCCATGCGATAGTGCTGCTCTGTAGCATTCTGATCCACCATAGCGTTTGCGTTGTTCAAATTGAGCACTTAGCGTAATTTGTGTTGGGAAGAATACAAGAATGTATTTCTGTGTGTATATCTTTCCCTCGCGTGCTCAAATGACACAAAGCAAGGACGTTATTTGTATAAATTAGTCATCCTACTTTACTCCTGGCTGTTGCTTCTTTGTGGATTTGAATAATGCGACAGTCACGCTGAAACAAGCAGATTATTATGCAGATATTAGATGGCGGATACCAGTTCGGACACAGGGCTCAAGAATTACATTCCATGTCCATTACATTACATTACTTTATTGAAATGTGTGTTGCAATCCTGACTTCAATATGTATCCTTTATGAGGTCGTCTGGATTATAAAATATTGTTTGCGCCCTCTAGTGGTAATTGTGAAAATAAAATAAGATATAAGAAATAAAATATGACTTCAGTAGTGGTCAGCGGCGATTTTACCGCGGGTGCAGGGGGTGCATTCGCACCCCCTACTGTTGGGATGAAAATATAACAGTTTTAAAATCAATGTCAAAAAACATTTAAAAGAAAATGATTTTTTAACATTGCACGCCCTGTTTTAAAACCCTAACTGGTAGTGGTGATATGAAGACACACTAAATACGGGCAGTTATTTTCTGTTTAAGAGGTTGCTGATCAGGGTGCTGATGCTGCAGGGTTGGGAGGGTTACTTTGTAAATGTAATTAGTGCCTGAATACTGATTACACGGCTCTGAAAGTAATCCGATACGAATACAGTTACATGTCTCAAAAAAGTAACGTATTCAGATTACTTTTAGAATACTTTTGAATTACTTACTTTTTCCATCACAGATGGGTATGTTTTGGGGTACAGGAGACATTGGGAAGCTGTTATATAGCCAAAGGTGGTGCTACTTAGTACTAAAAGGGTGCTCAAACTTTTGCACACACGCCATGTTCACTTTTTTATTTTATCAGTAATACATTTAAATTGTTATTATGCATTACACAAAAAGGATGTCATGTTCAACTTTCCACTGTGTTGAGGTCAGGTCAGCTTCTGTTCATTTAATAATAAATACTAATACATTTGAGATGTCAATTTAGCTAAATATATGCAACATTGTATCTGCATTTTTTGTTGTAGTCATCATCATTAACATGTTATGGAATTAGAATGGACAGAAAATTAATCATAATAAAAAGCAAAGGGATATTGAAAGGCAAGTTCTTTTACTGTTTTGATGGCTCATCATGAGCATAACTCAAACACAGCATCTGAAACAATGTAATAACTTTTGAAACTTTTTGGCACTGGAATAACAGCGACTTGTAAGGGATATGGCTTAGAAAAGTGCCAGTGTTGGCGGGCTGTGTAGCGGCAAATGCTCGGCAGTGCATAACGTAATTGACGTATAGTAGGGTACAATTGGCTACCAAATTTGGAGAAAATTGGGAAAAAGAATAAAATAAAATGTCATCGTTTCAACAATAAAGAAAGCAGTATAAAATTAGCAGAGCAGTTAATGCGATGCCTCAAACCGTAGGCTAAGTTCAGGTAACAGCAAATTACTGCAGAACTGTGTTCATTAAGCTGAAGGTTAGCTAACGTCGACTTACTCCAAGTGCTTTTTAAGATTCGAAGTCGAGTCCTTTTATGCCGACAGTATCTTTATTCCTGGAAGACACAAGGTACACTGGACCGACAGATTTTTCCCATGTTCTTCTTTAAACTGGAAATTGTGTCGATAACGCCACGAACTAAAAGCTGACTTTTCTTCCATCTTGTCGCTATCAATGTTTGTCTGAGTGTGGGCGCGCGTTTTTTTTTAAACGCAATTTTTTTAACACAGTTTTTTGGTTCTGTGCAGCGGCTGTAGTTTTCGTGAGCTGTGTGATGATAATCATGTAGGCGTGAGAATTTCATGCTGTAGCTTTAGTCATGAATATCAGCTCATTAATGTTTGTAAGGAAAACTTTCCACCAAGAATTCCAATAAGTATTCCAAAATGTATTCACTTCAGGTTTATTAAAGTAACTGTATTCAGATTACTCGTTTTTCAAATGTAACGCGAGCTGAATACAGTTACTTGATTTTTGTATTCTGATTACGTAACGCCGTTACATGTATTCCGTTACAACCCAACCCTGGATGCGTGACTCTCATCCCGATTCCGTAATACAGTAATCACCATTCCATCTAAAAAGTAGGCTACAACAAATCCTGTTACTCCAGGTATTCTATAAGTCAGTTCGATGTATACTGTTTTATGGCTCCTATCCGCGTGCACCAGTAGGCTATAGTACTATGTCTGATGTCAGATCAAAATAAGATAAACTCTACCTGCTGCTGTAAGAAAGAACTCTCTCCAGTGGCAGCGAATGAGGACATTGGGTCTGAAGTATTATACGGCAGAATGCGCAACTTTACTGAAAAATAAGTTATTGTTCGAGCACAGGCCCCGTGTTCCAGTCCTCTCCAGTAATTAGCCTATATATAGAAATAAATCTCATCCCAGCAGAACTTCTCGGCGCTTTGGTCCTGATTTCCCCTTTAGCGACACACAGAGAAGGTCATTCATTTTTCCTCATCAATCCGGAACAGATATTCTCCTACCTCTTCAGGCCACACGCATTTTCAAATATTATCCAGGAAGACAGTTGGTCTTCAATGCCTTAAAGCTGTACTGTGAATGGTTTTAGGCTCATACTGCACTCATAAAAATACAATTCTCTTACCTCATCAAAATTAATAAAAAAATGAGATGACTAGTGTGGCGGATGGGCTCTGGTACGTGAGCGCCCGCTGCATGGAGTGACGTGGATAAGAGTACGATTAGTTCCCGGAGTTAGGGACTTGAGTCTTTAGCTCAGCGAGCTTAATCGCTCTCTTGTCGCCTCGAAATCCCTCGTTTCGAAACTCGCTGTGTGCAGAACCAGCCACCGTTACACTAGCAGCAAGACCAGAGCTTAATTTCCATTGGCATGACTTTATGTAACTCAAGAATGTTGATTGCCTATTTCTATGATAAGCCTGGTGGCAACAAACATTTGAGACATAAAATGTAAATTAGTCTTTAGGCTTCATAAAAAAACCTGAGAGTTGAATGAGAACTAATCTAAAGGCAAATGGTAGCCATAGTAATTGATACAAATATTAACCCGATTGAAAACGTTTTTATCATCGCAAAGTACAGTATTTGCTGCGATCTTCTAATGTAAACATAACGGTCATCTGAGAGCGGCGGGTGACACGCCTGGCTGTTACACTGTGAGAACATTGGCTGTGTTAGAAACCGTTCCCTATTCCCTATATAGTGTTCCCTATGTAGTGTTCCATGTAGTGAACGATTAAACTGTTTTCGGACACTACAACTGAATGTAATTTGCGTAAAAAAAAAAATGTGCCGGATATTCAGGTGACGCAAGTGGACGCGCCCAGTATCACGTAAACAAACCGAGCACTCATGACAGCAGGTTGAAATGTACTCAGGTAGTATCGGGTTTGCATGTTCAGTTTTGAATGTTAAATCCCAAATAAATTGTTGAAGTTCTAATGATGTGCAAGTGTGGTTTTGTCAACTGTGGTGCTGTCTGCTAGCCACTGCTTTAGCCACCAATAGCTACCGTTATGGAAGTCGTGAGCTAACTAAGACACGACCGCATTGCATTGTGGTATACGGGAGAAATTGTAGGGTACATTCGCTGTTCACTAGAAATCGCTGTGAATTGTGGGTATTTTATAGTGCACTATATAGTGAAGGAAATTAACCGTTGAGAATTCGAACAACACTACAAAATGGCGAGCACACTATATAGTGCACTATTTAGGGAATATGGAGCGGTTTTGAACACAGCCAGGGTCAGCAGCGGTACAGAAGGCAAACATTAATAACTGCAGCAGCCTACCTGTAGACGACCAGACGGCGTTGGATCAGGAGTTTGACCTGTAGCTGTGGGAACTGGTAACGATGGCAACGCCGCTGCTGCTAATTGTAATATTGCACATTAGCCTCCCGGCAGCTTCAAAAAGCGACTACACATTCAGTACTTGGCGTTCAATCAGGCGATATTAGACAGATATCTAAATTGGTACTTGTGACTTATTTTTACATTCAATAAGTTAAATGAGCGTTTTAACACTAGCTATCTAGTTAGCCAGCCAACCAGATACAATTAGCAAGAGTCTGCTTGATCAGGTAGATCAGGAGCTAGCTTAATCCACCTGTAGCTGATAATGAGCTAGCTTGGTTTATTGAAACACATTCGTTGACATAGCTAGCCAAGTAACGTTACTGCGGACCAGCAGCAGCAGTTTGACAGGGCGCTAGTGTCATGCCAGCAAGGGATACTCATGTCTTCCTACATCGGTTGCGGGGAATTTGTCAAATGTTAGGATTGTTGTGAATCATTCCATAAATCTGATGGAATGTTGCGTTCTGTGGCAAACTAATAGCGCATTTCCCTTCTATTAGACATTCGGATGACTGTCGCAATTTGTAAAGATATCTGTGGCGCTGTAGACTTTATTTGAGTGTTTGACTTTATTAACTTCACCGACATGGAGACAATGACTGAAGCAGGAACTGTATAGTTATTATATTACTATACAGTTCCCTTTATACAGGCTAATACCGTGATTATGAGTTTCAGAAGTCATTTGAAGTTAATAGAAATTCATTTAATATACAGTGTCCACAATGTTCATCCACCATGCATCATGGAATGGAATTTAAAAACGTTAATGTTACTATATTATTTGTAAAATACAGGAGGCTCCGTTTTTATTCATACCCTTGATAAAGATTAACAAAAGAGATCATAAAAATAAACTATATAAGTAATGAGGTATATTTTATGCTCAAAAAATTCAAATTCCAATTATAATTTTTCCCCCAGAAAAATCAAGAATCACAAATATTCACACCCCTGTCATCAGTATTTTGTGGTTCCTCCCTTGGCCATTATAACAGCAAGTAGTCACCTTCATTGTGTCATATGGGGTTATGGAACTTCTTGGGGAGGATCCTCAACCACTCCTCCATGCAGAATAGTTTTAGCTCCTTCAGATTCATGGGTTGATGTTTGTGGACTGCTTTTTTGGGTTCAAACCACAAATGCTTAATTGGACTCAGGTCTAGAGACTGAGATGGCCACGTCAGGACATTGATCTTGTGCCCTGTCAACCATTTCTTCGTTTCTTTGGACATATGTTTGGGATCGTTGTCTTGTTGGAAGGTCCATCTGCAACCAAGGTGTAGTTTTCTGGCAGAGGGAACAAGGTTTTTGGACAAAATGTCTTGGTACATGCTGGAGTTTCTGGTTTACATGGTTTACATCATTTTCACGCTCATCAAACCATTCAGTGAGCACTCGTGCCCTGTGGATGGGGGCATTGTCATCCTGGAAGAGACCCCTCCCATCAGGATAGAAATGCTTCACCATAAGATGAAGATGATCACTCAGAATGGCTTTGTGTTTATTGACATTTTATCTTGACCTCTGAAGGGTTGCCAAGAAAATGCACCCCACACCATAACAGAGCCGCCCGAATAATGTACATTTCAGAGTAATTAAAAAGGCCCTTTTCAGGGAACAAGTAATGGGTTAACGTGGGTTAACACTCACTCTGTACAAGTTGCAGACTCTGGATCCAGCAAAAGAGCCCCAGACCATCACGCTTCCTCCTCCATGTTTGACAGTTGGTGTCACACACTGAGGAACCATCCTTTCGCCTACTTGAACCTTTCAAAATGTAAAGAATTCAAATTTTGATTAATCGGTCCATAAGACCTTCTTCCAGCCTTCAGTAGTCCACTGGCGGTGCTTCATGGCCCAGGCAAGCCTCTTTTTCTTATTTTTCCATCTTAGCAATGGCTTTCTTACTGCCACTCGACCTGTCAAACCTGCAGCTCAAAGTCTTCACTTCACAGTTGAAACTGAGGCTTCCTTACTTCGACCAGTGTTAAGCTGTGCTTGAAGCTGTTGTCCTGTGAGCCGCCTATCACGCAAGCTGTTGACTCTCAGAAACTTGTCTTTTGATTTTGTTGTAGCTTTGGGTCTGCCAGACCTCTTCCTGTCAGAGTTTCCTCCAGTCTCCAAGTGCCTTTTGATGGTGTAGGAAACTACTCACTGCCAAAAATGTACATTTAAATTTGTCAGTTTTTGGTAACCTAAACTTTTTTTTTTAACCTCTGGCAGTTTACCGCTTACCTTTGTACCATTTCAGGTTATTCACTGGACTTGAACTGCTTAAATTTCAGTAAAAACAGGAAAATGGGTGTGTTCTAAAACTTTTGACCGGTAGTGTATAAAAAAACATTTAACTGTGCATCTGATTAATGATATATGTCCACAATGTTTTTTTGTCAATATTGCTTTTCTACTCACTGGGGAATTTGTCCTTGGCCTCCTGCACTTTAATCGCTGCGATTGGACTTTACATTTCTTGCAGTCGCTCTAAACTACCACCAGATGGCGATTTCAGGACAGAAAACATTTCTCGAGAAGTAAAAAAGTAGTATTTATTTTGGTCAGTCAGGTCAAATTGAATGTGTAAACATAAATATATAAATGTTATATATAATGCTATATAATAGAATGTGTTGTTTAATACTTTGGACAATCATACTGTAAATTAATGTATTCCGAAGCTGAAACATATTAGCCTTAAATAGTCTCATATATCATTACTATAGTCTGCTTGGTTTCATTGTTCAATTCTATAAGCTTAATGTGCTGGATTTAGTTTAACCACTAGAGGGCACTCTTTGCACTATGAATTTGAAAAATCGTTGGCCTTCCAGTTAATGCAATGCATTTCACACAGTTTTATTTCTACTTTCTAATCACTCCATTAATCAGTCTAATCTCAGACAGGCATCTTTAAAAGCATAAGCACTTTAACACTGTAATGTAACTTTCTTTTGCGATGTTATTGAAACAATGTCATGGACCCCAATCTTTCAAAGCTGTCCATTATAACTGCTATTCCGTATTTAATGTGGTTAGATTGCACAAAGCACGCTATTTTGACTTCTCATTAGTTTTGTCATATCCTCCTTCGCTGCTGCAGGTGAATGAATCTTTAAATAAAATGAGATTACATTAAAGAGGGACGAGAGAGCGGTTCGCTTGTCAAATGCATGGCACATTATAGGCCAACGTGAGACAAGCTGGACCGTAAAATTATACCTTGTCAGAATAAATCAGGGTTGCCCGTTCTCTAAATCCACATAGTTTTTTCCTCTATTTAACTCTCCTTGAAATAGTCTTTGATAAGCAATTTCCCCAGAGTCAGTAGCAGTGCATGCAGGAGATGAACGGTTCATGAACGAGGTAGGCTCTAATAAAGGGGCCCTCTGAACTGTAATTATAAATGTGACGGTGTCGCGACTGGGGTTTTGTTTGGTGCGTTTGTTGGGCAGGTGGGGGGGCGGACCCGGCTGATCCCCCTGTTTGTCAGAGGGACACGCCCTGTCTCTCCTGGGGAAGGCCGCCCCCCTCGATGGCAACTCCCCTGATCAACGGATTGCTCCTCTGCCAGGCGATGACAAATAACTCACTGCTGTGTATGTGTCTATCTCAGTGCTGTGTGTGTGTGTGTGTGTGTGTGTGTGTATGTGTGTGTGTGTGTGTGTGTGTGCGTTACGGGTGGCAGTGTGTGTGTTTACGCGTGCGTGTGCATATGTTTATGTGCATTGTAAGTCTGTGTGTTTCCCTGTTCCTCTCTGGGTGCATGTGTGCTCATGAATCTTTGTGTATGGGTGTGTGTCCGTGTATCCGTGTGTCCGTGTGTGTGTGTGTGCGCATACAGAGTGTCTATGAATCCGTGTGTGCGCGTGCGTGTGTGTGTGTGTGTGTGAGAGTCTGTGCACGTGTCCGCTTGCGTCTGGGACGGGGAGGATTTTCGGCAGCTCGATAACACAAGGCCCCTGCCCTTGGGTGACCTGCTGTCAGGGGAGGGAGGAGGTGGGGGGGGGGGGCAGCCTCGCCCCTCTGGAGGGGGGGGGGAGCGGGGCTCAGCTGCAGAGGAGCGGGGCAGCCATATGGCCTCCCGGAGTAAAATACGGGGGCCACTGACACCCCTCAGAACAGGGGGCGGTCACGGGACAGACAGGGGGAAGAAAGGTTTGTCCGTGACGGCGCTGCCCCCACAGATGTAGAGCCAGACACAGGGAGCGAAGGCCAGGGCGCCGAGCTCTGCGACACAATAACAAAGGCAGCGCTGCCGTCACGACCGTTCTGCGGCTGCACACTGGACCTGCCAACACTTTTCTGCATTCTACATTTTAAGCTTTTAGCAGACGCTGTTATCCAGAGCGACTTACAAGACGTGCATTAATACATGGTAGGAAGTGTCATAGTTCGCGCAAGAGATCGGTGCAGTGATACAGCGATAGACATCTCTTTCTCTTCTGTGCTTTTCCCTCTCCTTTGGGCGTGTACTGCTTCTCGTCCGCATGCGTTGTACCTGCACACCACTCTGTACGACCGTGTTATGGGAAAGAAAGTCCAAATGTCATGAGAACAGGTTCGTCTGATCTCATTTATTTTATTTGAGTATATTACAGAATCACAAACCATCCAAGGTTCAGATAAAAGGTGTCTAATCAGCCTCTCAGGAATAGAAAAAACCCCCAAAAAACCTGTTTATCACACCTCTCATCCAGTCATTATAATAAAAAAATCGACACACTTTTTGGACTAGATTCCAAAACTAGCCCCATTTACATCAATCCCATAATGCTTGTCTGATGAAAGCTCCTCTATTGGCATGGAGGGGAGGTCCCCTAAAATGTGTGATTACAGAAACCACTCGCATTCACCACCAAATGCATTTAGGCATTTAGCAGATGCTCTTACCCAGAGTGGCTTACATTACCTATATTTACATACAATCCATTTATGCAGCTGGATATTTACTGAAGCAATTCAGGTTAAGTACCGTTAGCTCAAGGGCACAACGGCAGTTACAAGCCCAGCTCCCTCACCATTATACCTTTTTAACATTTTTCTAGCCCTGGAGAATGAAATGGTTGCTTTTCTTTCCCACAATCCACCACTTTTTCCCCATGGATCATCCAACATCCTGGATTCATAGGAAGGGAGGGAGATATTGTCCACTTTCCATACATTTACCACTCACCTTCCTTTGATTCACGTGTTTGTGTTCTGAACAAAATCACCTCATCAAAACTGATTACAGACCTCCCGCGTGGTCCAGTGGTTACAATGTTCGATGCTAGCCACCGTGACCGGGGTTCGATCCCACTGGCCACCAGGGGCGACAATTGGCTGTCCGCCCCAGGGAGGGGGGAGGGAAGCCGACAGGACGTTCGCTGCACACAGGAGTGGCTCTGGGGTACCGGGTTACAGTCAACGGCCTGGTGAGTGTCGTCTCAGTCACTACTGGTCGCAGGATTACGGCAGCCAAATCACATTACGAGGGGGAGTTGACTGGAAGATAGCAGGTGTAATTGGCTACCAAATTGGGAGAAAATGGGATAAAATCAGAAATTAAATAAAAAAAGCAAAACAAAAACTGATAACATATGAATCAGAAACCTATTTTAGGAAATAGTCACCAGTCTACACAATCCATGAAGCATAGGCAGGGTTGCCAGGTGCATACGAATCCCCAAAAATATGTCCTCAAACTCTTCCAACGTCAGTTGACTTTCACAGATTTGAGACCTTTCCCCCATACTGTCTTTTCAAAGGTCCTATCTGCCACTGAAGCCCCAGTGGCTGATAGGCATTTTTCCCCTCTGAAAGATACCCAACATATGTTTTCAAAAACCCACTACATTTTGATGACTTTTCTCCCGACCCTGGGCATGGGAAAAAGCAGCAGTAATATGAAATAGGTGATGACGGACAGCTGAGGAACAGGACTCAAATGTGTGGGTCAGCACCTTACCATTTTGGGAAAAGATTGGGGAGCTGATCATGGCTGAGTCTAGCCTGAGGTTCCGGCCAGTCTGGGTCAACAAACGCCGTTCAGAGAACTGCCCATGTCTTCAGCGTGCAATTTGTGTCCGAATAGCAAGGGATGCTCGAAACCCAACCGATTTACAGAGCGGACAGAATCCCTGGAACGGCCAACCAATCAGAAAGATTTGACTGTGCTGTCACACCCATTCTTGCAGCGGCCACCAAAGGGCCAAGAGATATTGATTTTTAATGCATTTTTTGACCAGCATTATTTTTCTGTGAGGATATTGCTTCTGTTACTTTAAAGATGAGGACAGTAGATATTGCTAGAATGTCTTAGCTCAGCAGAACGAGTGCGACTCTTGCAAGCAGTTATTATAATTCATCCACTCTCTCTCGAAGAAACCAGCAGAAGCACACCGCCATGAGAGAACTTTCGTGTGCAAAGAATTAGTGTCTGTCAGCATCTTTTGTGCTTTTTTTTGTTCTTAGTAAGTATTTCATCTGCAGTATTAATATAAGGCTCGCAGGGAGAGAGTGCCTTTAGTTGTTTCATAAGTGTAGATTATTACTGACTTCCAAAATTAAATTGTCTGTGTGTTTGATGCCGCCTTAGAAATGACTATACCTCTATATCTTAATAATGTTCTTATTGATTTGCCTCGTTACTTTTGATTTGTTTTGAGAGACTTTCACAGTTTCACAGAGAGACTAACAGTTATGTCAGTACTTGTGTTAGTTACTATGTTTACTCCCCAGAGTCTGGCCAGTCGAAATCTGTGATATATGAGATTAGTGATTCCAACAAAATGCTAGAATAAGAGGAATAATTCCAGTAAATGTTCAGTAGCAAATACACGATTGATCTAAAAGCATGATGTTTTGACGATCTCAGCAGCCTTCATCTGAACAACCTCAGACCGATATATAAACGTGAAGGCCACAGAATTAAACATAATGCGCTGAATTGAAAAAGAATGCATATCCACAGAGCAGGAGTAATCTCCCGAACATTTACATGACAGCAACAATTTACACACGTGAGTGTAAATATCCCTTCGAAGAGTCCAGGAAGATGACGAAGATGAGAAAGATTAGAACAGTGAGCATTGCATTTAGAGAAATACGATATAATCTAAAGTGCATTTATTGTAAGACTAAGATAAAGAATGCCATGTCGATAAGCCTGTATAATGGGTCGCTGCAGGCCTAGCCCGCAGATTGCCTTTCGGTGATTCTTAAGCGGAGAGTGCAACAGTTATTTGTTTTTTATTTCAGATTTTTCCCCGTTTTTCTCCTTAATTTGGTGGCCAATTATACCCTATATTTCTTCAATTCACCATCCCCCAGGAACCCGCCACCCGTCTCTACGGGAAAAACCAATACCCTGAGGCCGGCGATGATCCGCCTCCTCTGAGATGGAACTCGCCCACCTGTCTTACAGGGACGCCCTTCGTGCTTCTCGGCGAGCTCATGCCGGCTCTCCCCCTCCGGGGCAGACAGCCAATCGCCAGAGCCAGGGGAATGCTTTTACCGTTACACCACTGAGGCCCCACAGAATGAAACAGTTCTGTCATTGTCAGTGGATTTACACTATGAAAATAGAAACATTTCCATTCTTCCCTTAAGAAATATGTTTAGTTTTTTTCTCTGACGAACAAGGAAGTGTCAGCAATGATATCGACCAGCACCAGGGACTGTTAACCTCTCCCAAGGCCCAGACAACATTTCCATTAGGCGGCAGTGTTAGCATAATGGTTAACTGGGCTTGTAACTCAGAGGTTGCTGGTTCAATTCCCAGGTGGGTGAACACTGCTGTTGTACCCTTGAGCTAAAGGTACTTAACCTGAATTGCTTCAGTAAAATATCCAGCTGTATAAATGGATTGTATGTAAAAAGAAAACTTAAAACTGTGTAAGTCGCTCTGGATAAGAGCGTCTGCTAAAATGCCTAAAATGTAAATGTCCAAGTTCAGCCATTGGTTTCAAAAACAACGTGTGAAAGCAAACTGAAATATCTGTCTCCAGTCCGCCTCACTGTACCGCCTCACGTGCGCCAGAGTCCCCTCACTGTAATGCCTCACTGTACCGCCTCACTGTACCGCCTCACTGTAATGCCTCACTGTACCGCCTCGCTGTAATGCCTCACTGTAATGCCTCACTGTACCGCCTCGCTGTACCACCTCAATGTACCGCCGTGCGCCAGATACACGGTGACACCAGGTGTGAAATCCGCCAAGAGGTGCAAGATCAACTGCTGCAAAACCGTTTGTAAAACACATTCTTCAACGCGAGCCTCAGTAATACCTCGCTAGTATTGTGAGAGGGGAGTGTTAAGCCAGGCCGATCCAGAGCGGCGAGCTGATACTGTCGCACCAACGCCACAGAACGTCAATCTCTGACCCCTCTTTCCCACCAATGCCATAGAACGTCAATCTCTGACCCCTCTTTCCCACTCATCAGAACTCGCCACCTGTGGGATTAGTAAAGGAAGAAACCCAATCTTTGTGAAATGACAGAACAGGTCCATGTACTTATCTTCCTATTCAAATCGGTATGCCTTTAATGCCACACAGCAAGGGGGTAATCACACCCGTGCAAATCATCTCTCTCCCTCCCTCGTGTGTGTGTGTGTGTGTGTGTGTGTGTGTGTGTGTGTGTGTGTGTGTGTGTGTGTGTGATCTCTCACTCAGTGTAGACATGCCTTCCCAGAGCAGAATGAACACGGTTTGTAATTATACTGTTAAGATACGGTAATGAGTCCAGCTGCACACGATTGATTGGCTCACTTGCATAATCGACCCCTTTTGAAGAAGAAAAATGAGCACAAAAAAAACCCCCAACAACATTGTAATCATTATTATTACAGTTTAATTTCTGTGCAGGTCATGTTAGGTTCCATGATTGTGTAGATCTAACCAGCTTTAGTGATTTGTTCATCCGTAGTGCATTTTACATACAAAATAACACGTTTTTTTGTAAAAATGTCAAGTCCATCCATCCATCCATTATCTAAGCCGCTTATTCCTGGTCAGGGTCGCGGGGGCTGGAGCCTATCCCAGCATGCGTTCCAGGCGAGAGGCAGGAATACACCCTGGACAGGTCGCCAATCCATCGCAGGGCACACACGCCATTCACTCACACACTCATACCTACGGGCAATTTAGACTCTCCAATTAGCCTAACGTGCATGTCTTTGGACTGTGGGAGGAAACCGGAGTACCCGGAGGAAACCCACGCGGACACGGGGAGAACATGCAAACTCCGCACAGAAAGGCCCCCGGCCTGGATTCGAACCCGAGACCTTCTTGCTGTGAGGCGACAGCGCTAAATGTCAAGTCATAATGCTTAATAAAGTATAAAACGCACATTGTGCTTCACATATTTATAGTTAATACATATTATTAACAGTCCAAAGACATGCACGTTAGCCTAATTGGAGAGTCTAAATTGCCCGTAGGTATGAGTGTGTGAGTGAATGGTGTATGTAGTGCCCTGCGATGGATTGGCGACCTGTCCAGGGTGTATTCCTGCCTCTCGCCCCAATGTATGCTGGGATAGGCTCCAGCCCCCCCGCGACCCTAACTAGGAATAAGCGGCTGAAGATGAGATGACATATTATTAATATGATCTTTATAAGGAGGGGTTCAGGGGGTAACAAGGGTTTACACATTTTAAAATCCCCACAAAAATGTACAATATTCACTGTTGCTATGTTACATGTACTCTCACACGAGCAGTACAAATTATATTCATTTGTGGTGTTAGTAACATATTTATTAATGTTGAATAACCATAAATAATGTTTTTAATGATGCATAACTCATTGCCGTAACTAAGTTGTCGTAGACTGTGCAGCGACCAGTGTTGTTGAGGCAAGCATAGCAGGCGTCCCATTCTCATAGTCATATACTCCACTTGGCAGCTGTTAAGACACACACAACATGATTCGTTCAATTCGAAGAGGGAGTAAGCCAATCAGTGCAAGGCGTAGCCCCTTCATTATCGATGCATTGTGCCAACAACATCAAAAGAGCGGCTCCAGATGAAGAAGTCAAGGACTGAGTCTGGGCATTACCCAGGGTACTGATCCAGGACCAGCTGACAGAAACCTAATCCTTATCTCAACCATTTGGTGAAAAGAGCTGAGGGTTATCTG
Source organism: Aldrovandia affinis (assembly GCA_029706075.1). Lineage (NCBI taxonomy): Eukaryota > Metazoa > Chordata > Actinopteri > Notacanthiformes > Halosauridae > Aldrovandia > Aldrovandia affinis. The sequence continues at coordinate 102,717 of JAINUG010000315.1, forward strand.
TGATGCTCGTGGGTAGCATCTATTACACTAGAGAGGCTGGCAGTAGAATTGGCCAGCTGGGGAGATGTGTAGAGACAGGAACAAAGTCAGAGCACAGGCAAGGACAGGGACATAGTCACAGTCTGTGCAGGTAGAGAGAGGATCTCTGTGCAGGTAGAGAGAGGATCTCTGTGCAGTTAGAGAGGATCTGTGTGCAGGTAGAGAGAGGATCTGTGTGCAGGTAGAGAGAGATTAATCTCTGTGCAGGTAGAGAGAGGATCTGTGTGCAGGTAGAGAGAGGATCTGTGTGCAGGTAGAGAGAGGGTCTCTGTGCAGGTAGAGAGAGGGTCTGTGTGCAGGTAGAGAGAGGGTCTCTGTGCAGGTAGAGAGAGATTAATCTCTGTGCAGGTAGAGAGAGGATCTGTGTGCAGTTAGAGAGAGGATCTCTGTGCAGGGAGAGAGAGGATCTGTGTGCAGGTAGAGAGAGGATCTGTGTGCAGGTAGAGAGAGGGTCTGTGTGCAGGTAGAGAGAGGATCTGTGTGCAGGTAGAGAGAGGATCTGTGTGCAGGTAGAGACAGGATGTCTGTGCAGGTAGAGAGAGGATCTCTGCAGGTAGAGAGAGGATCTGTGTGCAGGTAGAGAGAGGGTCTCTGTGCAGGTAGAGAGAGGATGTGTGCGCAGGTAAAGAGAGATGAATCTCTGTGCAGGTAGAGAGAGGATCTCTGCACAGGTAGAGAGAGGATCTCTGTGCAGGTAGAGAGATTAATCTCCGTGCAGGTAGAGACAGGTGTTGGATGATTGTTCTGCAGACAATAAGTCTGTTTGGCAGCTAACAGGAGGATTAACTATGATTGCAGTTTTTTGTGTTTTTTCAGAATCCACTCACTGGTTGGAGATGAGTGCAGTTAATAACCCATAATTGTACATCTCACCTCCCTTAATGTCATTTTGGTTATTTCAAGTAGTTTTTTATTTCAAACTAAGCCTTATAAAAGCATGAAAGGACGTGCTTTTAATCTCAGATTGCCTACCACCAAGGCCCTGCGTGCTTTGTGATTGGGCTGTGTAGTCTATAGCGCAGATGAAATCAGACGCCAAGTTTCTCTGTGCCTGCTCTGGTTGAGAACATAACACGGTAATTACCAGTAATTAATCAGGTAGAGAGAATAATCATAATCATAATGAGTCTAATGCGTTCCAACAAATAATTAAACGGAGGGCTACAGAGACTTCTGACAATAGATGTAAAAAATAAATGTCTAAACAATAATGTCCAAAATAAATTTTTGAGCAAATATATTGCCGCTGGAGGATTTAATTGATGACTGTGAATTGTCTCTGAGAGGCATACGCATATCCATAATACAGTATTTCATAAAAATGTATACAAAAAGGAAGAAAATACCCACACACTGCTCCTTGCTCCCAGGTGTGATATATACAGTGTATATATATATATAAATGTAATTATCTGCTGTGAGGACGTTTCAACCATACCTGGTCTTCTTCAGCTCAGGGTGATCAACTTCACCTAACTCCTGTCTCCAGTCATTTAGAGAGGGAGGGTTCTTTTCTGACAACATTTCCATTGTTTTCAAGGACGCTCAAACCTGGCATGAACACAAGCAATGCACAGTAATTGTTGCTATGGAAATATTCATATCAAGGAAAGTGTGCATAATTACATTTCTCCCTGTTAAAGTAATTTACTATTGTTCACTCGATTCTGTCACTGTGCAGTGAATAAGGTGCATTTATAACCAAGCCAATTAGACGCATACAAAGTCAGCTGAAACTAATATGTAAAACATTTAATTATGCAAAAGTGACTGGCATCAGTGCTGGAAACATGCAATTTAGGTAAACAACTGAGGAGGCAATAGCAGAAAACGCTTTACTTTGTTGTACTTTTGTACTTTTGTTCTTTAATATGCAATTAGTATGCACACAGTTGCAGAAGGTCCAATATCATTTCCCAGCCTGATATCCAAACCTGCTTATTGCTCAAAGACTTAATAATAATAATAATAATAATAATAATAATAATAATAACAAAGAATGATACACCATCAGCACCGTCCACCCTCCACATGCAGCTGGTCTATTTTCTATGCTCATTTTTTTCTGCTGAAAGGACTATTGATTATTCAACCTTGGGTAATGAAGGTCGTTTCAGGACGTCTTCCTCCTTAAAGCACTTTTTCGGTCCTGAATCAGCTGTCTCTCTCTCTCTCCTCTCTCTCTCTCTCTCTCTCTCTCTCTCTCTCTCTCTCTCTCTCTCTCTCTCTCTCTCTCTCTCTCTCT
>JAINUG010000315.1:110000-157500 GCA_029706075.1 Aldrovandia affinis
GAATTGATTGATTGAAAATGGAAGCAGTGATGGTGGTTAGAATGGTGGCACTGGAAGTAAATAAGAATGTACTGGAGTAAAGGGTTTGAGCACCTTGTGGATAGCCTGATCATTTCTCCCGCCCAGTACAGTAAACAAGCAGCAAATGCCTCGCCTCTTATGTATCATAAACTTTCAGATAAAATGCTACTTTATTACTCCTTTATCTCCACAAACATCTTCCTCTGCCGGGCTCAGTGAAGAGATTCAGTTAGAGCTCTCTCATCAGTCTCTGTAATATGACTTTAGTCCCTCTCATCATAAATAAATAGTAAATAATAAATAATAGCATGAAACAGGGGGGAAAAAAGGCAGTCGGGAGTGAAACATCAATTCTCCTTTGTGTCCATGACCTTGGAGGGCTGGGAAGGTGGCTTTTATCACACGGAGTGGACCGAACGCAATAAAGGAAATGGCATGAGATTAAATAGTTTCTCCCCCCTCCCAAAACAATTTCAATTTACAACTGAGTAGCACTTTGTCATCAGAGGTCTTGGTTATGATTTCGGAGTGGGGGGGTTGGAGAGCAGTGGAGGAAAAGTGTCATTTCAAAGGGCCTGGGCATTAGCATTATCTGTGCTTTCGAAACATTGATCATTAATATTGTGTTCCAGGGGAGAGTGTGAGGGGTGAGCGTGATATGGGGGCAGGGGGGTTGGGCGTGGAATGCGTAGGCGCGCCACATCCCAAGTGAAGGACGTGCAGTCAGAAGGAAGCGCAGTCAGAAAAGCTAATTGTTACACGAGGGCCCGTCATGGCACAGGTTTGTAGGGGCCACGGTTGTTTGCGCTGACAAAAGCTCAAGTTATGTTCTCTTGAATTCCAACTAGGTCTTGATGTGGCATGACAGAGCAAAATAAACAGCAAAAGAGGCAAAAAGAGACCACTAATCACAAAACCCCAATAATCAATCAAGATTAACCACAGGAGAAGAAAACAACGCAAGGAAGATCAGAGTCCAAACACACAATTGATGGTCAACACATTTCCACTCAGGCTTTGTCCTAACCATCGTTTAAATTCTGCACACACTCATGTACTATAAGAAGGGGAACCACAGATCACCAGGCAGACTTCTGCAGGCAGAGGTCTCCAGCGTCCTGTAATGTTGGTACAGCTCCAGAATAAAAGACTCTGAATCTGTGCTGGCCGAGAGTGTTGGGTCCTTCCTTCCGTTCGGACTCCTGGGCGATTTCCACCACAGTCTCATGCCCTTAGCATGCCCTCATGGTCCCATCACTATGGTCACACATCAATCTATTGACACGAAGGGAATGAGATAGTTTGACCACTAAACTTCAAAAGGGACAGTCTTGTGTCAAAGCTGACCCTTACGGTTGAAATTTCTCCAAAGTGGTTACCAAAGTGGTTATCAATGTCTGAATATCATCAGTTAGAAAACCTTGGGAGAAAGTATCCTGGACATATGGCCTTCACGTTAACTGTGGTATGTTGACGTCTGACCGTGGTAATGCCAATAGTTCTCAGTGGTTCTGTGTGGCTCAGTAGGTAGAGCGTGGTTCTGTGTGGCTCAGTAGGTAGAGCGTGGTTCTGTGTGTCTCAGTAGGTAGAGTGTGGTTCTGTGTGTCTCAGTAGGTAGAGCGTGGTTCTGTGTGGCTCAGTAGGTAGAGCGTGGTTCTGTGTGTCTCAGTAGGTAGAGTGTGGTTCTGTGTGTCTCAGTAGGTAGAGCATGGTTCTGTGTGTCTCAGTAGGTAGAGCATGGTTCTGTGTGTCTCAGTAGGTAGAGCGTGGTTCTGTGTGTCTCAGTAGGTAGAGCGTGGTTCTGTGTGTCTCAGTAGGTAGAGTGTGGTTCTGTGTGTCTCAGTAGGTAGAGTGTGGTTCTGTGTGGCTCAGTAGGTAGAGCGTGGTTCTGTGTGGCTCAGTAGGTAGAGCGTGGTTCTCTGTGGCTCAGTAGGTAGAGCATGGCATTGGCAACGCTTAGTTGTGGGTTCAATCCCCACTGGGGCCACATGTACTGAAAATGTATGCATTCACTACTGTAAATCGCTTTGGATAAAAGCGTCTGCTAAATGGCGTATATTATTATTATTATTATAATGGCATGGGACCAACGCTGCACTGCGTATTCCCCAGCACAGTGCACTGAGGTGAATGCTTTCTCGCATTTGCTGAAACAGCGCCCTTTGCGCTTCCTGGAGCATCCGCCTGTTCTTCGGCGCGGCGCGCCTGCACGAGCTCCCAGAAACGATGACCCCCATGAGCTGTTCCCCATTAGCATGAGGGGTCATCCATAACCTCCATCACTTAGACCGTAAAATCTATAGCGCAAATCCCAGGCAAACACGGCAACAGGCCAGGCGGAAAGCTACGCTAAAACGACTCCCCTTTGATTGATGTGTCTCATTTACTCTGTTGTCCGCTATCTCCTTTGGCCAAAGAGCTGATTTACTAAGCTGCAAGGATAATGGCCAACAGTCAGTCATCTGCCAACCTACCTGCGAACTCAAAAAAGGGCATGGCCATGTAATTTCAGCGGGAAGAGATTATGTACAGGCATCAAAGGGGCTACTGTCAACATATAGGGCAAATATCAAATAATGTGACCTTGCGTTTGTGATCCAATCGCTGCTTCACCATACTATTTTTGCTGAAGGCAAATTGTATTATAAATTAAAATCACAGGCAAAAGGATATGGAATTTATTGGCGCATAAAAGCCACATTCACTTACTGGATTGAGGATTAGTGTAGAGGGCTAGTGAACTAGAGAGGGCTAGCCTCCATCAGACCACAATTGAGTGAATTTTCTCCATTTCTCTCAAAGGAAAGCACATCCTGTTTTAATTCTAGTGCAGCTGAAGATGGCATTCACCGGCACTTGTCAGCCACAGGAGAAAAACAACAAAAAGATTTAATATCTTGCTTTACTTGACTAATGATCTGAGAGCTGGCATCCATGTACATTTTTTGCAATAATGTTTTTGGGAGCCAACGTATCTTTGTCTGAAGCAGTGCATGAGGAAAATACCTATAGTTCTCAGCACCGCATGATAAAAAAGATATAAAAGTTATAAAAACAGCACAGCAAAGGACAGAAAGACTGGCTCTGGATATTAAGCACATACGTTCTGAAGAAGGGCTCGAGACACTTAGGGCTCTTTGTGAGGATGGAAGCGAAAATGCACCTGGGCTGTGAAGTAATTGCTAGTTTCATCCGTTGAGTCTGGATATGAGTGCTTGGGAGAGGAAGGACTGTTTGGCAGAGCTAGGGTGAATGGATTCAAACAGCAGGATGAATTAACTTACTGATGGTGTTGTTGAGCTGAGGGGTGGGGTATTGTTTGCATATTTTATGTACAAAAACGTTTGTACTTCATTTAAAATGCGACAATAATCTAAATAACAAGGAGAGAATAATGAAAGGCATTTATTGACATGGGGGTGATGATATTGGGGGTAACGAATATCATTTAATAAAATGTAATTAAAAATATCTGTTGTATGTGGCTTTGATTAAAATACGCAAACTAAACTAATGAGCACTTTTCTCAATATTGTTTAGTTTACTATTGCTGCATGATACGCCATCCAATTTTATTACAGTTATAGCAAGTCTCATAAATTTATAACAACCAGCGCCAACCGGCGATTTTTAAAATGATTTCATTATTCCCTCTAACCTCTTGAGGGTCGTCTTGTACCATAAACCTGTGTGGCGGTGTCTTGATCTTCATCAGACATGAAAGGATGAGGCTCATTATGTGACCATGGTTTTCACAGTTGTGTGGAATAAAGCGGATTGCAGATGCTATTTCAGGTCGGCTTTTCTCCTTTGTACAAAGGGGTCAAAGGTGGAAATTAAAGTTTCACACTGATACAAGTATTTTGATCATATGCAGACACAGAGCTATTCATGCATAGAATAGTTTTCCAGGACTCATAGTTTACACAGGGAAAGGGGCGGGGGGGTCTTCAGGAGCTCAGATGGGCTGAATAGCACGTTCTCCTCAACAAATGGTCCATGTGTTCAAATGTTCTTATGTCTGAAATTCATAGTAATGGTTACTGTCTTCAAAAAAACAGACACTAGCCCCTTTCCGGCTATATCTTGTCTGGCAGTTCCCACAACCAAAGGTCATTTGTTATATCAAGAATTTTCCATGTCATTGTTATTAAGAATATTATATGCAGAGAAAACTCTGCCAAACAGTTAACATACAGTACCGTTGTGAAAACATTTAAAAGCATAACATTTGCCTAAGGCCTTTACTCGAAGGTAAGCACAAAGCGCTTTTGGGTTAGATTACATCTGGGCATTCCGATGAAGGTATCAATGTCTGAAAGTTTTAGAAGTGCGCAGTGCTTATAGTAGGGCAGCATAGCAAACCTGTTGTGCATTTTGTGATACAAGCACCAAATTTGGCACAAATGTACATTAATATGTTGCGAACATTTTCAGATATTGGGCCACTTGAAATTCTCTCTTTATGTCCGCCATATTGGATTTCAAAATGGCCGCCACTTGAAAATCTACATTTGCTATTATCTCTGGACATAATGCAGCTATTGACTTGATTCTGGTATCTAAATGTATGTTTTTGGGGGCAAGGAATCTAACACTGGTACAGTGGACAATGACAACACATCTTGGGCTGCATTTCATGCCAGCCGACAGCCACCAGATGCTCGAGTCATCTGTCCCACGTCGCTGCTTCCACTCTTCCTGGAGAGTGCCCACACAGTGGCCATGATCCGGCACTCAATGGACGTCATGAAGAATGCTGTGGAACACCTGAATCCTGGACAGACACCAGTGGTCACCTTTGATCAGCCACTGTTTGCTTTGGCCAAGCAGATACAGTGGAAGTGGCCAGAGAGCTATGGTGAAGACCAGATAGTGGTGATGTTTGGTGGCCTCCACATAGAGATGGTGGCACTGAAGACACTGGGGGACTGGCTGCAAGGGAGTGGTTGGGTGCAAGCACTTGTGCAAGCCGAGATTGCGACAGCAGGGACAGCAGACTCATTCCTGCGAGCATCCCATGTCTTGCGCACAAGAAGAGCACATCAAGTGACTGCAGCAGCACTGTACATCCTGCAACACCGTGCCTACAACCACTACTGTCTGGGAGAAACCAGGGATGCAGAGGACCTTCCCGAGTTTGAAGACTGGTGTTGCCAGAGAGGAGAAGACATCCCCCAGTTTCACTACTGGGCAACCGTGCTGGAACTAGAACTGTTGGTTCTAGTGTATGTGCATTCACTCAGGCAGGGATCGTTAATGATGTACCTCGATGCTCTGACAGAGCTGGTCCCCTGGTTCCACGCACTGGATCACACCCACTATGCTAGGTGGATACCAGTGCACCTGAAGGACATGGCCGAACTTACCACCAAACACCCAGATGTAGCCAGGAAATTCAGGGAAGGCCACTTCACCGTTCAGAAAACACAGAGGGTGTTCTCTTCAATCCCGATTGACCAGGCACATGAGCATAATAATGCCTGCATCAAAGGGAGACGGTGGAGCAGTTGGGCTCACTGACAACCCTAGTGCCCTATGTCGCTGGATGGTTGTGGGACCAGAAGTTGCCAGGGTGATCGAAGAATTCCAGGATGGGAACCAACACTGGAGACGGCAAACAGCAGACACACGTCATCATGATCAGACACCAAGTGTACAGGCCTCATTTGTGAAAGATGTTCGCTCTCTCGTCGGTGTCATAGAGGAGATGGGCAACCCATTCGAGGAGGAGAGTCATGATGTAGTCAAACTGGACACAAAGGAGATCGCAGGTCCTGCTGCCGTGGAGACCGTGATGAATGCCAAGAGGATTGGCCAAGAGCAGTTCGAGGCTTTCACCAGAGAGTGTCTGTTGGACAGAACAAAGGCAGTGGACGACCCCATTCCTCGTAACAAGCTGAAGGTGTTCAGCACTTCCACTCCAAGAAGCCAGAGCAAAGGTCAGCAACAGCTCGCCTCCGTCAAGAATGACCGTGAACTCTTCGCACGCCTGTACATTGGCTGCCAGACGAGGGATGGAAACCTTGAGGAGTTCTTTCGTCACGAGAATCAGGCATGTCCTCCTGCACTGTCTGATGGTGGAAGCCTCTGCACTGGTACCAATAATGATCTCCTCACATGCTTGGAAGAAGTCTCCGACGCAAAGACAGAGACTCCTGTCACGACCTGTATTGTGCTTGATGGAGCAGCCATCGTCCAGATGCTGAAGCCGGCTGCATCAAAGACCTTTGAAGAGTATGCACAACAGATCTTCATCCCATATATGTCCACGAAGCTGCAAACAGTGTCACGCCTGGATCTGGTCTGGGATACTTACCTTGCTGATTCACTGAAAGGTAGTACACGTGCAAAGCGGGGACAAGGCGTGCGGAGATGTGTGGTGGCTGCCGCAGCCATACCAGGAAACTGGCAGAACTTCCTACGAGTGGACAGCAACAAGACCGAGCTGTTCAGGTTCCTCTCAGCAGCTCTCATGGAATGGTTTGACCAGGAGGACAAGCAACTCGTCATTACTGATGGAGAGGCAGTGCTCAGCAAGCCACTATTGCCAGATCTGACCTCACTCGCCCCATGTAACCATGAAGAAGCTGACAGTCGGATGTTGCTGCATGCATCTCACGCAGGCCAGCATGGACACCATGCAATACTCATCCGGACTGTAGACACCGATGTTGTGGTGCTGGCAGTGTCCCTGGCACAGGAGTTGCAACCAGAAGACGAACTGTGGCTGGCATTCGGAACAGGCCAGAGTTTCCGATACCTAGCAGCACACTAAATAGCAGCTGGATTGGGACGAGAGAAGGCTCGGGCACTGCCAATGTTCCACGCTCTAACTGGATGCGACACTGTGTCTAGTTTTGCTAGATGTGGCAAGAAGACTGCGTGGGCAGTCTGGATGGTACTGCCAGAACTCACTGAGGCGCTGCTGCTGCTGTCCTCTGCACCGTGTGACATACCAGACGATGCAATGCGCATCATCGAGAGGTTCTTGATCCTGTTGTATGATCGAACCAGCAAATGCACAGACATTGACAAGGCCAGGAGGAAACTCTTCGCAAGGAAGAACAATGTGCAGCTCATCCCTCCAACGAAGGCAGCTCTGGAGGAACATGTCAAGAGGGCAGTGTATCAAGGTGGACATGTGTGGGGTCAGATACTGCTGCCAGCACCAGAGCTCCCTCCACCAACCAACTGGGGTTGGTCAAGGACTGGAGAAGGACAGTACACACCTTACTGGACCAGGCTACCTGAGGCAGCTCACAGCTGCATTGAGCTGGTTTCTTGCAAGTGCAAAAAAGGGTGTGTGAGTCGCTGCAAGTGCAAAAACGCTGCCCTTCAGTGCACAGCCCTCTGTGTGTGTGAAGAGGACTGCACATGACGATGAGTCCACAACATACATGTACTTGTGGCAATGCTGAACTTGTTAACATGACACTGTTTATGTACACGTATCTTCAGTACCGGTATATACCTAGCCTCAGATACCAGACCATTGTAGAATGTCAGTATACACCTAGCCTCAGATACTAGACCATGTAGCATGTCAGTATTATACCTAAGACATTGACAGAACTAAGACATTTACACACATTTAACATGCTTTAATAAAATCATTCTTTTCAAAGTATTGTGTTGAATCCAATATTTGCCTAGATAATTTCCAAATACAATTATATAACAGACTGTGATAGATAATATTAAGTTGAAATTGGTACCATTGGATTCCTTGCCCCAAAAAAACATACATTTAGATACCAGAATCAAGTCAATAGCTGCATTATGTCCAGAGATAATAGCAAATGTAGATTTTCAAGTGGCGGCCATTTTGAAATCCAATATGGCGGACATAAAGAGAGAATTTCAAGTGGCCCAATATCTGAAAATGTTCGCAACATATTAATGTACATTTGTGCCAAATTTGGTGCTTGTATCACAAAATGCACAATTCTTTTGAACTATTGGGCTAAGCCGCCCCACTATTATCATCTCGGTTGACAAGGACAACATTCATTCTAAAGTGATCCAAAATGGCTGTCTAAAAAACTGAGTGAGCTCAGTAGATTTATAGTTGTCTCCAACACACAGGACCACAGCCACCTAGCATGCACACAGTATTGGATATTGACACCTAGCATGCACACAGTATTGGATATTGACACCTAGCATGCACACAGTATTGGATATTGACACCTAGCATGCACACAGTATTGGATATTGACACCTAGCATGCACACAGTGTTGGATGATGACAGCCATGCTCAATTTGACGATCATCTGGTGTGATGCTCTCCGTCATGTTGTTACTGTAGCTTACATTCAAGCTTTTGGTGTTTTTTGTTGCTGCAAATGCTAATTCCCCCACAGGGATAATAAAGTCACATTGAATTCAATTCAATGAATTTGAAACCTGCATAAACACATTCGCAATCTACTGTGCTTTTGATTGCATCTGAGGGTGAGGCTTTACTCCTGGGCGGGGGCAGGGGGCTGCTGACTGTGATGTTTATCTGGCGTTTACACCACTTATTGGATTTATTTAGCGCCCGGCACTCAATATTTAAAGTGGAGCACCACGCTTGATGAGAGGAACAAATGCAGATTGAGATCGGAAGTCATTACCACGATGAGCAAGGCCGCTGATGACTCACAAACTCATGTCTCACGGTGATATTCTGCTTTGACATCCTCCAGTGCTACGGGGGGGGGGGGAAGTAAAAATACGTACACATCACTGGGCTGTCACACTCCCTATATTCACGTTCTAAGGGTGAGATAGAGGGACATGCCTGAGCAGTGCTGCCTCTGTCATCAATCTGACGGGCTATATCTGAGAATAGCTCCTTGTGTAGAGTAAGCCAGGAGCAAGGCGACAACAGGCAGGCAAGGCGACACCGAGAGGCACAGAGGGACAGTACGCACTGTGTGTGGGCAACACTGTCCTAATTAGTGTGCATGCCCATTGAGGAAGCCAAGCCCTAGTAAATGACCTACCTTTCTGCAGAGTAAGAGAACACAGTCTGCTTAATTGCAATCAATATTTGGTCAATGTACATTCAATCTGTATCGATGGAAGTATTTTGGCATCAACTCCAAGGTATCACGATTATTCATATTGATCATATCTGCGAGTTGTTTACGCCTCATGGTGGATAAGCGATTAATACACAAAGATTGTGCTTTTCATTGCTTGGCATTGCCCGTGTTCGTATATTAAGCGTGTTACAGAGGGACAAGCCTGAACAACACTGACTGGCTGTATCTGAGAATAGCTCCTTTTATAGAGTAAGCCAGACGCAGGATGTGTCAACAGGCAGGCAAGTTGACACCAAACAGCTCAGAGGGACAGTGTGTGTTGAATATACTGCACTGAATTTTTTCAGTAGTATATGCAGGTAGCACACCTGCAGCGCGAACCATACGAGGGGGGGGGTTAAGCCTTGGGTGTGACAGAGCTATGACGCGATACGAAGTACGAGTGGTATTGAACAGTTTAAAGAAGTTCGTTGTAAGAAATTAATAACAAAACACATTTTGATTAAATGGAATTCAATACAAGGCATTGAGCAACAAGAAGAGCACAAACAACAGCAAAAAGGAAACAGCACCAATGTGCAACTATCCAAACGCGTATCTCATTATCAGTGAAATTACACCTACTATGGAATTGTTAATACAAAAATTGTTTGTGGGCAATACTGTGCTAATTAGTGTACTTTATTTACTTAACTGTTAAAGACAAACCCTCGTAAATTATCTACCTTTGTTTCTGTAAATTAAGAAAACACAGTCAGTTTAATTGGAATCAATATTTGATCGATGTAAATTAAATCTGTATTGATACAAGTATTTGGACATATCTACGGGTTTTTACCCCTCATGATGGATAATTAATAAACGTAAATAAAGATAAAATTGTGCTTTTCGTTGCTGGTCGTTACAGGAGATCCGATCCATCAGTTTGTGCTTGGTGCTCCTCCACCCTAACCTCAGGCCTCTTAGTCCCTGAGGTGCTGCTGAAAGAACAGCTCAATAAAATGAACGCCATCTTAACTGGGCCTCTTCCAACACTGCCGCTGAAGTGGTTTACTTCTCTGCAACAGGGAGCTCGACACTGGGAAAATTCAGCTCACTCTTCGCCTTAATCGCTCTGCTTTCCTAAAGTGGATAATTCTATGTTTTAATTGAATCCCAGGAGCAGCCCGGGGGTGATGGTGTGTGTGTGTGTGTGTGTGTGTGTGTGTATATATATACATACACAGTGGTAGGCTATAAAAAGTATTCACCCCCTTTGGCATTTTTGAAATTTTATTTTCTTACTTCATGGGAAGAAACATGGATTTAATTGTGATTTCTTACCACTGATCAACACAAAAATAACACAATATTAATATCTAATAATATAATATATATATAATATTTAATAATATCTAATAAAATTAAAAATGTACAACTCTAAAGCCTTTTCTTAATTACAAATAAAAAACAGACAACTCTTTGGCCAAAAACTAAGACATCACCTGATGGAGTTCAAGCTATTTCGTAATGGAGAATGGGTGAAAATTGCAGTGTCCAGATGTGCCAAGCTGGTGGAGACTTCAAACAGACTCACAGCTGCAACTGCAGCTAAAGGTGCTTCTACCAATTATTAAGTCAATACTTATACTTATGCGGGGTGAATACTTATGCAATCAATTGTCTGTTTTTTATTCGTAATTAATTAATTAAAAGAGTTTAAATCCATTTTGATTCCATGAAGGGGGGTGAATACTTTGTATACCCACAGTACAGGTACTACATTGCCATAAGTATGTGGACAGGGGCCTCCCGCGTGGTCCAGTGGTTACAACGCTGGCCACGGCGACCAGGTTTAGATTCCCCGTTGCACCAGAGTTGGATTCTGGCCGGGAGCGCCACTGGGGGCGGCGATTGGCTGTCCGCCCCATGGAGGGGGGAGGGAAGTTGACAGGATGTTCGCTGCACACAGGAGTGGCTCTGTAGTACCGGGTTACGGTCGACGGCCTGGCGAGTGCCGTCTCGGAGGAGACGATACTTCGCCTTCATCACTACCGGTCACAGGGCTACGGCAGCGAACTCACATTACGAGGGGGTTCTCTGCCATAGCCCTGCGACCAGTGACCCTGTGACTGGTAGTGACGGTAGAGGACGGCCCTTCTAATTAGTCAATTCGGCTGTTTCAGCCACACCCACTGCTGACAGGGAAACAGAATCAAGCACACAGCCGTGCAATCTCCATAGACAAACATTGGCAGTAGAACGGGCCGTACTGAAGAGCTCAGTGACTTTCAACGTGGCACCATCACGAGCCAGGCCTAATCGCCCAACATCAGTGCCCGACCTCACTAATGCTCTTGTGGCTGAATGGAAGCAAATCCCCGCAGCAATGTTCCAACATCTAGTGGAAGGCCTTCCCAGAAGAGTGGAGGCTGTTTTAGCAGCAAAGGGGGGAAACAGCTCCACATTAATGCCCATAATTTTGGAATGAGATGTTCAACGAGCACATAGAGTGGGGAAAATAAGTATTTAGTCAGCCACCAATTATGCAAGTTATTTTCCACCATAATTTGCAAATAAATTCTTTTAAAATCAGACAATGTGATTTTCATTTTGTCTCTCATAGTTGAGGTATACCTATGATGAAAATTACAGGCCTCTCTCATCTTTTTAAGTGGGAGAACTTGCACAATTGGTGGCTGACTAAATACTTATTTTCCCCACTGTATGGGTGTGTTCGGGTGTCCTCATACCTTTGGCCATGTATATAGTATACACACAGACACACACACAGACACACACACACACACACACACACACAGACACACACACACACACAGACACACACACACACACACACACTCACACATACACACACACACACACACACACACACACACACATACACACAGACACACACACAGACACACACACACACACAGACACACACACACAGACACACACACACACACACACACACACACACACACACACACACATACACACACACAGACACACACACACACAGACACACACACACACACACACACACACACACACACACACACACACACACACTCACACACAGACACACACACACACACACACAGACACACACACACACAGACACACAGACACACACACACACACACACACACACACACAGACACACACAGACACACACACACTCACACACACAGACACACACACACACAGACACACACACACACACACACACTCACACACACACACACACACACACACACACACACACACACACACACACACACACACACACACACAGACACACACACACACACACACAGACACACACAGACACACACACACACACAGAGTTTAGATGCTTTCATGGTGGGTTCCTGTGCACCCTTCATCTCGTTCTGCTGGGTGTTGCTCTTCTCACACTGATCTTCCCGTATTACCGAATCCTCTGAGCAGAACGTTGTCTGAGGCTCTTCGATTTTAGGTCTTGTTCAGGATATTTCCCTTCCCTTCCCTGACTCTGTAACCCCATCCCATGATTCTTGTCCAAAATCCTAATTAGGCAGATGCTAGACTTGATCGATGCTTGATCAATATGTCTTTCTGTCTGTCTGGGAGTTCAGGTAGTGTGTGTGTGTGTGTGTGTGTGTGTGTGTGTGTGTGTGTGTGTGTGTGTGTGTGTGAGTGTGTCTCATGTGAGAGACGTGTGTGTGGATAGGTGTAGTTCTTAGTTCACAAAAACAAAAACAGTGCATACACTTACACTTCCTCCACACAGTGCAACCATACACATAAATACACACACACACACACACACATAAATTCTCACTTTCCCCTCAGCTTGACCAATCTCAGAAGGCAGTAGCAACAGTGTAAAACCCCACACCTGACCTTTGGTGTAGACAGCACGCTTACGGCTGTGTTTATGACCTCGGCAGGGAGGTGTCACATCTCTGGAGTCGAGTCGTGACCTCTGTTGGGTTTGTGATTTGAAAGCCTGGGCAGAGTCCACCAGCTGCAGCCTTCATCGGGCTCTGTGGCTCGGGTTCAGCTGCCAGACCAGAGTACTGGCTGTATATGAGACACAGGAACTGAGGCACCATGGGTAAATCTTGGAAGAGGCAGCACCTCTGATGTATGTGAAAGCTCAAAACCGACACAAACATAAATATTGCCATTATTATTATTATTATTAGTAGTAGTAGTAGTAGTAGTAGTATTAGTAGTAGTAGTAGTAACAGAGATGTGGACTCAGTAGTAGTCATGTGGTGACTTGGACTCGAGTCGACTCGAGTCACTGTTTTGATGACTTGGGACTTGCTTGAGACTTGGACCAAATGACTTGAGACTTACTTTTACATTTTTTACATTTTTAAATTTAACCTTTATTTAACCAGGCAAGCCGAACAAATTCTTATTGAATTACTTATGACTTGGATAAGTAGTAGTCTGTCTGAGTAGTAGTAGTAGTATTATTATTAATAACAATCATCACCATCATCAGCATAATAATAATCATATGCATACTTTGCATTGATATGTTCCGAATAAGCGTTCACTAAATCTACTGCTGGAAGCACACTTAAAATAACAGCGAGTGTTGCTGCAGAAAACTCCTGAATTCTTAAGGAGGCAGCAATCATGCTCCATGTTCCACAGCTGCAGAGAGGCGACATCCACATGCTGAAACAGGTCTGTGATGAAGCACACCTTTTCCTCTAAGGACCTGATCTATTTGAGATGTTATATTGAATAAACACACACGTGTAGATGAGGATCTTCCCTCGTGTGATCTGATCCAAAGAGAGCTTCACCGGGATACGCTGATGAGGTTTGACTGTGTCTTACAGTGCATACAGTATTTTTAATTGGCTCTTATTTAGGTCATCAAGCCATGAAGCCAAGTATGTGTCGATACACCAGGAAGTGACAGGTGCTTCTATATATTTTCCCCCGGGGGTGAACAGTATGCATTTCCCTGCGCTGTGTGGAATAGGCTCATTACCCTATAGACCTGAAGGCAGGGGTTACTGTGCGTAACATTCATTTGGGTCACTGCATCACCTAGCGATTTGGAATCACCTAGTGACCTAAAACCAGACACAAGCTGAAGAGGCTATATTTGTGTTTTCTATTCTATAAATAACATGTACAGGGAAAAAATATATGTATGATACATGCTTTTAGACTTTATTCCTTTTCAATCAAGGATTCGTCAGTTTTGTACAGCAGCCAAATACTTGTCTGGGACAGGTGAAATGAACCGTCGAACTTGTGAATTATTTGTTTTGCTTGTCCGATAGGAAAAGTAGTTTTTTAGAAAGCAAAAAGAAAAACAACAACAACCCATCAAAGGAACAACACTGATATATTATTTAGCTATGCGACCAAAACAGACTTTGGTGTTTGGTTCAGCAAGCAGAGCAAGCTGCGGGTTTCTGTGAGTGTTCCTGCCGCTAGTGGAACGTGTGTGAAAACATCCAGAAACATCTCCTAAAAAGGTGTGCATTTCCCTGTCACGCTCAGCTGATTGATTGACCCTAACCCGAACCCTAACCCTAACCCCCGAGCTGATATTTAAATATTGGAGTTCCATACCCACCTTAACTTATTTATCTCTGATTAAAATGCATTCCAAAGGCCTCCCGCGTGGTCTAGTGGTTTCAACGTCCGACACTGGCCACGGCAACCGGGGTTCGATTCCCACGTCGCGGGGGCGGCAATTGGCTGTCTGCCCCTGGGAGGGGGGAGGGAAGCTGACACACACAGTTCTCTGTGCACAGGGGTGGTTCTGGGGTGCCGGAATTACAGTCGACAGCTTGGCGAGTGCTGTCTCGGAGGAGGCGGCGCTTCGCCATTGTCACTGCTGGTCACAGGGCTACAGCAGCAAACTACGAGGGAGGGAATTGAACTAAGCACAGCGGGAGTAATTGGCTACCAAATTGGGAGAAAAAACGGGGTAAAATAAAATTAAAAAATGCAATCCATTCAAATCATGCAAAATGCTGTATTCTTTTGTGCTCCACCTGTCAACCTGTGTTTCAAAGGTGCTTAAATAAAGGTAGAAACATCTATGAATTCGGACCAGTTATTGAAAGCTCCAGGCAAGCAAGAAAATGCTGTTCCCTTGTCTGGAGTGTCCTGCTGGTTTTGATTCAGGCGCAGTCCAGAGTATAGGTCAGAGAAAGTCACATATTACAGAGCAGACCAAACTGTTACTAAACACAATTTTCAGTCAAAGACACTTCTCTGGAAGAGATTGCTGAGCATAGTGGTTCCGGTCCACACATTGGGACCGGTTACGGTCCACACTTACCTACATTGGCTGGCCGGATATCTTTCAACACCAACCACAGTCTTCAGTGGGATACTTGAGGAGAATACAGAACATCCCTGTAAGTGTAAATTGTGCTCTTTGACCAATGGGTGCCCATGCTGTTTTCAACTGAAATTGTGACAGCGAAGTTATCTCAGCTGACAGGGGTTTTCTGTAAAATATTTTCTGTAAAATAAGTTGAAATTGATAAACATATTTGGTCTCCACAATTCTTTATTTCACTGCTAACAGTACAGAAACATTGTTTTTGGTTCAGAACTTAATATATCCTTTTAAATCATAAAATAAACAGAAATGGCATTGACAAAATCATTGACGCCCTAGATTTAATATTTGGTAGCACAGCCTTTGGAGAAAATAACTGCAATTAAGCACTTCCTATAGCCATTAATGAGATTCCTACACCTCTCTACTGGCAGTTTGGCCCACTCTTCTTTTGCAAACTGCTCCAGTTCTCTCAGATTTGAAGGATGCCTTCTCCCAACAGCTGTTTTCAGATCTCTCCACAGGTGTTCAATAGGATTGAGATCAGGACTCATTGCTGGCCACTCCACAACAGTCCAATGTTTTCTATTGAACCATTCCTGGGTGATTTTGGATGAGTGTTTTGGGTCATTGTCCTGCTGGAGGACCCATGACCTTCGACTGACTGTTTTCTGATACTGGGTAGCACATTTTGCTCCAAAATGCCATAGTAATCCTCTGATTTCATGATGCCCTTAATACGTTCAAGGCATCCAGTGCCAGAGGCAGCAAAGCAGCCCCACAGCATTATGGAACCTCCACCATATTGGACTGTAGGTAGGGTGTTATTTTCTATAAAAGCTTAATTTCATCGTCTGTAAACAAAATCTGCATTGCCAAGGGGCTCTAAGTTTAATCGGTCCACAGAGCATTTTCCCAGAAGGACCAGGTGGGTGCCTCTGGCCTTCTTGGTTCAGTGTCTGGTGTAAAACCATCACCCCAGACCTCTCCAGGTCAGCTTTGACATCTTTGTATGTCAAACAAGCAGTTTTTTCAATGGCTCGCACCAACCTTCAACAACATCTGAGATCAATTTTCCTCTTATCACCACATCCTGGGAGATTCTCACCAATTTCATGAGCAGCAAACTTCTTGATAACATTACTGTGGAAACAGGAATGCCAAGGTCTCTAGAGAAGGCCTTGTAGCCTTATGAATTCTTATGTTTTGTGATAATAGATTTTCTGACATCCTCAGACAGCTCTTTTCTCTTCACCATTGTCACAGATGAACAGGGTAGCAGAGAATGGACTGTTTTCTCACTTTAGAATGGATAATTGGTTAAATTATATCATGTGGGCACCTGCAACTTGTCACAGGTGAGTTGAATTACACTGCAAACGAGAATCTACTTCCTCTAACCAAATGCGTCATGTAATTGTGTCATGGCCACTTTTCAATTTTGAAGCCATAACACATTTTTTCAATTGTATTATTATTGATTGATCGTGTGCTGTTGTAAATCAAACAGATGAACGTGTGAAGACAAGAAAGTTGTTTCAATTTCCAATTATTTCAGAAGATATTGAACATCATCTACATGAAATGCAAGGGTGGCAATAATTTTGGCCAGGACTGTAGCTACTGGAAAGCTGCCATCCTGCAATGAGAATGGCATCCTTTTAACAGGCATCAGAAAATCTGAATACACAAGATGTACCTATTCTATGGAACGATGTGTAACAGTAGTGCTAATCTACGGGACATCTATGCTCCTAGCTTTAGTTTTTATTCAACGGTTGCTTTAAGAACACTGTGATATGTAAATGAGTAGCTGCATTTGATTTCGATTGGTCCTTGATTTGTCCTTGTGTTTTACTTATTTTTTGTCGTGATTGTGAAAGTGCAGTTATCAGCATTAATGCAGTATGGCCCAGCGTGTTGAGACAGAGATTTAGTTAAGTCTGTATCCAAGTACCATCAGGGACTGCTTTGAGTGTGCATAAACAGGAAGACAAACCGGGCTTTGCATCTGTCTTTAAGCACAGGTGAAAAGCCATAATAACATAAGAACAGTGTAGTGTAATGGTGAGGAAACTAGATTTGTAACCCAGAGGTTGCGGGTTCAATTCCCATGTGGAGCACTGCCGTTGTACCCTTGAGCTAAAGGTACTTAACCTGAATTGCTTCAGTAAAATATCCAGCTGTATAAATGGATTGTATGTAAAGAAATGTAAACTGTGTAAGTTGCTCTGGATAAGAGTGTCTGCTAAATGCCTAAGATGTAAACATAGAGCATAAGAGTGTTGGGAATGGGAGCGAGCCATTCGGCCCATCATAGACATGTCATTTTAACTTAGAGGGGGGTGCTGCAGAGGAGTTTTTCTTTGACTAAATCTGAGCTTCTGAGTCTATTCAAAACCACAAGAATGATTCAGTCTATTCAATAACAATTTGCTTTGTCTTCAATTTTCGGAACATAAATTTATTTCGGTACACTCACCTAATCTAAGCTGGCTCTTTAATTTTGTGCCACTGATAAAATTATGCCAAATAGCATGATACATCCCTATGTGTATGTGTGTGTGTGTGTGTGTGTGCGCACATGCGTGTGTATGTGAGTATGTGTACATGTATCATTGTGCGCCTGTGTGTATGTGTGTGTGTGTGTGTGAGAGTATGTGTGCATGCGTATATGGGTGCGTGCTTTTGAGTGTGTGCATGTGAGTGTGTGTGTGTGTGTGTGTGTGCGTGTGTGAGTGTAAGTGTGTGTGTGTGTGAGAGAGAGTATGTGTGCACACGTATATGGGTGTGTGCATGTGAAAGTGTGTGTGTGTGTGTGTGTGTGTGTAGGTGTGCACATGTATATGGGTGTGTGCATGTGAGTGTGTGCATGTGTGTGTGTGTGTGTGTGTGTGTGTGGGAGTAGGTGTGCACATGTATATGGGTGTGTGCATGTGAGTGTGTGCATGTGAGTGTGTGTGTGTGTGAGAGTGTGTGTGTGTGTGTGTGTGTGCACATGTATATGGGTGTGTGCATGTGAGTGTGTGCATGTGAGTGTGTGTGTGTATGTGAGTGTGTGAGTGTGAGTGTGTGAGTGTGAGTGTGTGTGTGTGACCCCCAAATAAATATAGTCTTGAAAGTCCAGACTACACACCTCCCCACCGCCCAACACACACCACCTTTCACAGCTCTCTCCACAGTGACTAATCCCAGCCCGATTGTCTCTCTCACTCTCCCACACACTGGCATTTCAATGCTAAAGCGCTCTGAATGCACAGCTCACAGACAGATGGTTCCTGGGTGCCCTCTCCGTTGCCATCCCTACATCTGACGATGGAGAAAATGCTCGCATTGTTCTCTTTGCGTTCGCAACACACACACCCACTCGCTTCAGCCTCTCTGGCAACCTTGAGTTCAGACCCTCCACCGCTTCACTTTCCCTTCGCGTGGATTCAGAGCGCTCTCTCGCGCTTACTCTCCGTTGATGGCCTTTCTAAAAGGAGGCGGACATCAAAGCCTCTTCCAGTTAGGCCCCCACATGCACCAAAATTATGATTATTATTCCCCCCCCCTCCCCCCCCCTCCCTCTTCATGACCATGTTTATGAAAGCCGTGTTTGTTTTGTTGTCTTCTTGTGCTGTAAATGTCAGTGTAGGGTCATCCTACAATCCCATTGTTTATGCATCTGGGAGCTAGTAACACGTGAGAGCACTCCTGAGTATCTCCTACACAAAACTGCCGTAGTAAAGGGCAATCAGGAATGTGTATATGGGTTTAATATAAACTATGCTGCAGTGAATAGAAAAATCATGCCAAGACGCAAGGATAATGATAAACCATAATACATTGAAGAAATTGAGTGCCTTATCATCAAACTCAGCATGCACTAAAAAAACTAAAACGACTTCAGTATAATAAAAATGCATCACTGCAGATCACCCAATCAGATTTGATGGTAAACAAACCTAGTCTATAACTTATCCCATTTACCCTGGAAAAATAGACCGATATCCTCAGATAACGAAAAGACGGCATTTTCCAGATAATGGACAGGAGGGAAATAACCGCGTGCACACTGGAACACAATTAATGACCGGTTTGAAATTTTGACTTGTTAACAAAATAACACAGGGAGGTAGATACCCTTAGCAATGTATAAAACTGAATAGCATAGCATTACAGGGATGACATGTTTTTTTCTTTTCTTATTTTCTTTTAATGACCACTTTGATGATCACCACCTTTGTTGTTTTGTCCTGTCTGATTGCTGCTGCTCAGTTGGTAATTTTACCTGCCATAATTGCCTACAATTACCTGGCCATCTGAATGACAACATTTGACAGTTGGCTTAAGGGGATATGTATGGCTGTGCTCAAAGGTTATGCGATTGATATTCATTTCATGAATTCCTCTAAGATTCAAAACCATCAAATTGTGGTGGATGGAATCTCTGAACAAATTACAAGCAATAAGTCAGCGTTTGGATATAAATATAGAGTTGCTGGATCTGTACAGATTTTGAGTTGGAACCTTTAAATACTGTTTCATTAAGGATGGAAAATGCACAGTAGATAAGAGCATCTGCTAAATGCTTAAAATGTGAAAATGTAAAATGTACACTTCCTGGATTAAAACATAACCCATAAAAATAACCCAATATAGGTGGTTTATAGTGCAAACTTTCAGTGCATCTGAATTCTGTTTTATATATTCAATATATTCTGTTTCGATAAAGTATTTGTACTCCTTTATCACTGCTATATTTCTGGAACCGCCTAAAATGTGGTCTTCATTATGGAAAATAGAGTTATTTACCAAAACAATCTGTAAAACATATGGAGTACCATTGTGAAGTGTGTATTTATGAAATATAACATTATATTTTGCTCAGAGCTCTCGTGAAAGTCTAATTGGGTCACCCACCATGTTTATAAAAAAGGATTTTCATAACAAGATTTTCCCATGAAAGGTAAAGCAAGGGAACAGAAGCTTACAGCTGAAATCACAAGAATTATCATAAATTAGGTGTTAAAGAAAGTACGAATTTTTGCACCTGTACAATCACACAACACACGTTAAGACTAGAGTTTTCAAGGTAACCGCCTGACAACTCTTCATATTTATTTTCAAGAAATTAACCCGGTCAATGCCAAGGTTATTCCTGGGCACCTTTTGAGAGAAACATCAGGAAGGGAGATTGAAATCTGAGTTTTTGAGGGTGCATATCATAAATACAAGCAAGACAATCCCAAAGTGCCACCATCCCCACCACAAAGTAATGTGATTATTTCCTATTTTGTCAAAATGAAAGCATAATTTTTTTTTACTAAAAGTAATATTGAATAAGAGCTAATAGTCAAACGAACCAAAATTATATTTTCATTGCTTTTTTAGAGAACCAAAACTTCAACGAAACCCCTCAGATAATCACTACTTTCACTTTACAGAACCACCTCTCGATACACAAACATTACAGGATAACTGGGCTTGTGCAGTGACAGCGTGATGGTGCGATGGAGTTTGCTATGCAAGCAGTGGCAGTCTGTTATGCCGATTGCAAGGCCCTGGTTTGGAAGTGTACAGTGGCTGCAGATTTTGGTCAGTGGAGGGTGAGCTGACGAGCGGGGACACTCAAGACGCTTATGGGATGTGACGTGATTGGGGGAGAGAAGACGAGCCAGGCTTCGGTTCCAGGTTATTTAAAGGGTTTCCACAGTGTTGGCAGCATTGACTGCCTGGACTGGACTGCATTGTTCCAGGCTTCTAAGCACCACAGCCGTGGGTTGGCTAGGCTGTTGCATTTTTTGTCAAGATTCCAACATCTTCATCCCTTATGCAGCTTCACAACTATCAGGGATGGAATCTGACATTGTCTTAACTGGGGGCGGGGCTGGGGGTTGACTATTGAACTTAAGGCATCTGCGTGCTCGAACGACAACAATGCAACAGCAACACAACCAGGGCTCTGCAACATCAACGCAACCTTTGCAACCTACGCAGAGGGGGTTTCAGAGGGTGTCGCGTACCTGGCACAAAAATCAAACTCGCGACCGTTCACGTAGATGTTACGCATTATTGATTGGTTGGTTAGTGAATGGAGGCTGAGCTGTTATCGTCACAGTTCATTGAACTAGTAGCTAACGATATAGATAGCTAGCATCATTTATTCGACATGGTATGAAATTAACCAGCTTCAGGAAAGATTGGCTGAAGAAGTTTGAAGGTACAGGAGTTTCCTTGCTTTCATGAAAACTTTACCAACCTTATTCAATACATTGACACCTACTAGTGTACAGAAGTGTAAGGACACCAAGTTGCATAGGCTTTGCAGAGGTATAAATTGCAGAGTGCTTGTCAACATTGTTGCATTGCGCAGAAACATGTAGAGGCCTTTAGAAGATCTTGCTTTCACTTTCAGATGCCAAAGAAGAGCTTTAAACCTCCCGGTATTGTGGGACACAAGGGGTTTACAAACAGACTCTGCAGACTTCCTTGTTTTTAAAAGAAGATTACATCTCTCCGTAATGGTGTGCAAGTAGCAAAACGGGAATCGGATGTAGAGGGATATAGCCTAAAGTGCAACACCCCATGATGGTCAGATTACAGTAATAGTTGCCCGACAATTGAAGCCGACAATATATAGCAGCTTTTCTTCTGCACTTGTGTCAAATGGGCCATCCAATGGTTGGACACATCAAATCCTCCCTGCACAGTATGTCCAGATAAACACTTTCCCCCAGAGGGATGTGTTTCAGATACAGCGTGTGCAATAGACCATTTGTAGACTGTGGTGCCGCTCAATTTCATTAAGCAAATACACAGCAACACATGCGTGCCCTGACCGGATGGTCTGAGAGCTGTACACTTGTTGAACACTATATCATTGATGTAGATAATGGTTAGGGGAGGTACAAGGTTCAAATGGACCCTGTTGTACCCTTGGGAAAGATAAATGACACTTTTGGAGACATATCATGGTTATAATTTCAGATAGCCCATCCTCATTTGTGCCATTCTTACTGGAAAACCTCACCAGTCAAAAATCTAAAATCTGAGCTGGCGGATGGTCAATAGCGGCTAACGAACCACCCGGAGTGGTGTGTGCTGGTGGTGTGGACGCGGTGACATTATCTTACCAGACCGGCCCTGGTCATCAGCCCGATCGGAGGCGGTTTGGCTGTCCGCCTCTTTTTTAGGGGAGAGGGAATTTTTATTTTTCCGTCGAGGAGAAGGTAAAAGGCGTGTGCACCGTCTGGAAGAGCCGGGAAACAATTGGCCAAGAATGTGTGTCTTGCTCCCGGAGGATGGGCGACAGACTCGTGGGGGTGGGGAATTGAAATAAATAGAGGGTTTAATTGGCAACCAAATTGGGAGAAAAACGGGAAAGAAATCTTAAATAAATTTATTTTTAAAAATAAAATAAAATAAAAAAATCTAAAATCTGCATGTTCATTTCACTATCAATATAGCTGAGAAACACCCTGTGTTCGACAAATGGTGGCGTGTGTTTTTTTCTTCTGTCTGTGGATACTGGATACTGAGGCTGTGCACTTGTGGACAGCCTGAAAACACAAGCGGAGTCACAGGTCTGTGATACACACCCTGCTGCTCCCGGCCACTTCAGCACCGCCAGTCCACCCATACTGAGCGCTGCCTTTGTGCTTCCTCCAGAGGATGGGGAGCGACTGCACAGAGTGAGGCTGCTGCCACGCGAGCCGCTTTCTCCTCTCCAACTGTTCGCTCCCGCCCGGACAATCGCACGCCCGCTGTCCTTTTGTTCGTACCCTCCGCCCTCTGAGGAGCTTTTATCCGGCTCGAGGAACAGAAAACCACCCTGCTCAAAAAAGGGGTGAGAGTTGGCGAGTAAAAACCATTGGCATTAAACTAATAGCTGGTATGGGCGTCACATTTAAGGACTGATGATGTGACATTTTTATTGTATAGCGACAAAAGTAGGGCAGCATGTAGTGTAATGGTTAGGGAGCTGGACTTGTAACTCAGAGGTTGCTGGTTCACTTCCCAGGTGGGACACATCTGCCGTTGTACCCTTGAGCTAAAGGTACTTAACCTCAATTGCTTCAGTAGAATATCCAGCTGTATAAATGTATGTAAAGAAATGTAAACTGTGTAAGTTGCTCTGGATAAGAGCGTCTGCTAAATGCCTCAAATGTAAATGTAAATGTAAATGTAAATGTAAAATGAAAGTGCCCAAGCTCAAACATTCAGACTCGACTCAGAGATCCAGGCTAGTTACAAGCGGTGAGCTTTTTGCTGAAAATGTATTCCCAGCATTCAATTGTTGCTCTGTAAAAGTGAAACGTGACCCTGCAGCTGGCTTGTGCAGTCGTCAGACACTGCTGAACCGCTACCATTCCCCAGTCCTATTGTTCTCCCGCAGCGCAGGAAACACTCCTGGCCAACTTCCTGCCTTTGATCCTTCTTGCTGGCGCTTACCAGAGGCTGACCTTTGAACCCTGCATAGTGCACCTGCCGCTGTACTGAGCGAAACTGGTGTGGCCGGCACAGCCAAGAATCCACACATCATTAATGGACCCATTGTTCTTTTCTGGCGTATTCAACCAATGGTGGATGGTAAATGGCGAATGCTAAGCAGCACACTTAGCTGAAACAGCAGTGTGTTTTTCCCCTAATTAAGCTATCAACTTGCACCACCACCACTACCTCTGTGAATCAATAAATACATTATCACCATGCATAACAGAACACCACTCCCTTTTCACTGTGTGTAGTATTTGTCTTGCTGTATGCTGCACATATTTGGTATTCCTGAAATGTAAGCTGTCATAATTTAATCAATTACAGCTCTTTTTAAAATTAAATTACAGAATTGTAAGCGTTAAGCAACACAATTTACCACCTTTACATTGTGGAATGGTTGGAGACGTCTGGTGGTCCAAGGAAGATATGGTTACAGAATCGTTTCCTGGTCTTGATAATGATAACATTCACAAAAGTACGATGGGCACTTCTAGATCCCATGGAGACATCACTGACACCCTGTAGCAACAAAAAAAGATCCGTTCCAGGTCACGACATCTGTAACATCCTTCTGAGTTCTGCCCCTGTTTCCGGTGTAAAGACTTCAACTGTATCGCCATTACTACAAGACCATAATACCGAATTGTACAAAGCGCACTTACTTGAAAGTCACATTCTCCTCCGTTGAGGAGACCAAAGTGCATGTTATTCCCTGAGGTCATTCTCTACCCACGGCTTGTGCTGGGGTTCGCATGAATGAGAGGCCTTGGACACAGTGACTGGTCTGCTCCCCCTCCCAGCCCACAGGAGCACAGGAATTACAGGGAAATGTGAGCTGGTGGAACTGAAACCCGAGGAGACATTAAAGTGAGAACCAGGTCTGAGGCCGTGAATCCACACCGAGATTAAAGAGACATGAGTGTGGGAAACCAAGGCAGGGAGCCAATGAGTGAGAGAGAGAGGGAGGGAGACGAGAGAGAGAGAGAGACGAGGAGGAGAGGAGGAGGGAGACGAGGAGAGAGAGAGAGGAGAGGGAGGGAGGAGAGAGAGAGGGGGGGAAAAAAAGAGAGAGAGAGAGAGAGAGAGAGAGAGAGAGAGAGAGAGAGGGAGAGAGAGAGAAAGAGAGAGACTAGAGCACAAACGAGCAGAAGAAGTGCTGTATGATTGCGTTTTAGGAAACACAAATGCTTGTGGTGAGAAAGGGAATCGGGGCAAAAATCGGGGAACCCACAAACCCTAGCCTTAATCCTAATCCTAACCAACAAACCCTAGCACTAACCTAACATTACCCCTAAGGGAATCAGGACACAAGTTGGGGTTCCAACCCTAATGTTAACCCACAAACCTTAACCCCTAACCTCAGAAATAGATGCAATACAGTAGTAAAACTGTAGTTTATCACAGTACAGCAATATACCGTATATGTTTTTAACAGTATGTTATTGTACATTATGTTTCATTGTGGGAAAATGATCAAGAAGTGGAAAATGCAATAATTTAAGAATTGCATTGTGTTTTCTTACAGTTATACACTGTTGCTGCAAAACTCTGTTCTCCCATGAGCCTTTGCACTGTGGACTTGCTTTTTTCTGTGTTGGAGACATAGCAATATTATTGTGGGATAGTTTTGTTATTTGTTATCTGTAGGTGGGGAAATTGTTGACTGTGTTGTGTACAGTCACCTACATGTGTTACCCTGTGTGCATCCATGTCATCCTTATCAAAATGTGAATGGTGTCGTCTGCAGTCAGTTCCCTTGCCTTGCATATATTATCATAATTTGTGCTCCACAATATTGCAGGCATATGGCACTTTGCCGTTGCTGGAGAACATAACACACAAATAATGAGGAATATAACCTTGACCTTGAATCAACACATCAAAATCTGTAGTGGGAACGAAAGGCAATTTATAGTAATATACTGTTTATTGGATATGGTAAAAACAGTGGTGTAGGCATCGCAGTAGTGCACTATGCTACAGGATCCAGAATACAGTAACAAACAAAGAAATAGCTGTAGCTTCTTGGCATCTACACTGACAGTGAATTACTGTCATTTCTGTGGAGCTGTTTATAACATTACACCCTGACATTATAAGGGAATCAGAACTAAACAACATGATCTGCTGAGGGATTTCTTTGTGAGCCAAGACTGGTATTCAGGTGTCTTCCCAAATGTGACCTGTTCCATATCAGGAGCATAGGTCATAGGTCTATACCCTGTGCCGACCAGAAGAGGATGGGCTCCCCCCCCCTTTTAGTCTGGTTCCTCCCAAGGTTTCTCCCTACCAAGGGAGTTTTCCTTGCCACTGTTGCCTTTAGGCTCGCTTTTGGGGTGGGGGTCTAGGCCTGGGTTCCCCCTCTGTTAAGCGTTTTGTGACAATTCAATTGTGAAAAGCGCTATACAAATAAATTTGATTTGATTTGATTTGATAGGTAGCACAATGTAGCGTTGGAGGTGTGAAGTGAGACACAGGCAGGATGAACAGGGGCTTTGTTGTGCATGCACGCTTTAAAAAGAGCCACAGACCCTCCGCACAGTGTTCGCGTGGAATCCGCTTACTCTCCTTTGTCAGGCCAGCATCTCTGTCCTTATTTACCCAGACTGCAGCGTGATGTTTTTACTCCGTAGGGCGTTCTTCTGTGTGCGCTGTCCCGCTGTGTGAGCCACCTCTTATCCTGGTGAAGGAGTGCTATTTTACCCTCCACCTCAGGGGTAAATTGTTTGAAGTCAGCCATTGTCTGGCATGCCAGCCCTTCGGTAATTTACCCACTGTCTTCACTGCCCTACAGGCTGCCCCTTGCATAGGAGCTACGGTATGCTTTGATTGATCTCTGGGTCGTGTGTGTGTGTGTGTTTGTGTGTTTGTGTCTGTGTGTGTGTGTTTGTGTGTTTCTGTCTGTGTGTGTGTGTATGTGTGTGTGTGTGTGTGTGTGTGTCTGTGTGTCTGTGTGTGTTTGTGTGTGTTTGTGTCTGTGTGTGTGTGTTTGTGTCTGTGTGTTTGTGTGTGTGTGTGTGTTTGTGTGTGTGTCTGTGTCTGTGTGTGTTTGTGTCTGTGTGTGTGTTTGTGTGTGTGTCTGTGTCTGTGTGTGTGTGTGTCTGTGTGTGCTTGTGTGTGTGTGTGTGTGTGTGTCTGTGTGTGTGTGTGTGTGTGTGTTTGTGTCTGTGTGTGGGTGTGTTTCTGTGTGTGTGGTGTGTGTTTCTGTGTTTCTGTGTGTTGGGGGGGTGTATAGGAATGCCTTGGCAAGAGTTTAAGGTTACGGCACAATGAAAACAGACTCTTCTTTTCATCTTAGATTTTTCCCCCTAGAAAAAGATCATAAAACCCAGTGTTTAAATATTTAACTAACTACGTATATAACTATTTAACTGCATTTAACTTTTACATTAGAACATGATACAAGCCTAGCACTATAAAACCATTTACTGCTTGTCATAGAATATTGTGTTTTATCACAGTGTTAAGTGTCTTGTGCGTGAAATTGATTAGATTCCCATTAAATAAACCAATGGAGCCAGCAAAGCATTATGAAGTGTAAAGTGTAATATTATCTTGTATGGGATTGTGGTGTTTTGTTTGAAAACACTGAAATAGTTGCATCGTGGATGAAAGGGGTCTGGGGCAGAAAGCTCATGAATGCCACTGCTTGGGAAAGGCTGTGGTGAGCGCTTGGTGAGACAAACCCTGCTATTTGTCCTCTACAAGGGGCTGTGTACAGCTGAGGTGGTCCACACCACGCAGGCAGGGAAGAGATTTTAATCCGAGGTCTACCACTGTGGTCATTAAAGATCCTATAGTACTTAGGGGGGTCCCTACCTGACCCTACCTAGTCAGCTAATCATGGCCCAGTTTAATTGACTTAATAATTCCTTTCCTCTCTAACTACGCTGATGTGCGGTGAGCATTCTGGCACAAAATGGCTGCCATGCATTCCCCAGGTTGCTGCTAAATGTTGGTGGTGGTTGAGGAGAGTTTTCCACCTTCACATTAAAGCACTTTGAGATTATGAGATGAAAGGCGCTATATAAAATGCTACCCATCCATCCATCAACAGAGCACAGATGGAACACAGACGAACGCTTTCATTAATCCTGAAATAGTTTCAACTTTTGAAATCAGATATCATCCAGGGAGTTGGGACGAGCATCAGGTGAGCTGATCCTGGGTCAGTCTGGAAAGCAGGTTGCTCTGACAGCCACACCGACATGCTCACCGTAATATGCCTGCCACAGTCACAGTGAAGTGTTGAATTCTGGAGAAGTAGCCAATATTTTTTCTTCACCCCTGTTGTGAAGTATGGGCCTAAAATTGGCTTCGCCAGGCTGGTCGTCTGCAAAGGAGCTTTGATAGCTTGCGCTGTAATTGCTGCCATCTCCCTGCTTGGATCTGAAGCCCGCCTGCGAGGGTAGATGGAGTCTTTTCATCTCCAAGCCGACGAAAAAATTTGCCAGCAGAAGTTCAAGGAGAAGAGTGGGAAGCACACCATTAAAGTAAACCTGCAGAATCTGCTGGCGAATGACAGCCTCGCTGGAATAACCTTCATGTCCGTCCAGGAGAAAACACTGAAGGTAGCCATCAAAGGCATCAGGCGAAACCAGGCCTAATTATTAGCATATAGACAGCACACTCATATAGAATATCCTACAGCAATTACCTGTCTTTGTCTCAGCCTTTCTTTATTAGGATGGGAGAATCAGTTCATTATTTCCATAACAAAAAGACACGTTTAATTTGTGTCGGCCCCCTAAGGAGTTTACGGACACCCCAGGAAAACCTGGTAATATGAAGTAATTAGCAGCCAAAGCCAGCTCCCTTTGTTCCCTGTGAATGGCGCAAGCTCTCCTCAGGAACGGGTTTAATTTCACCCTTCTTTCCGGTCTGTCTTATCTACGTATTTCTGTGGTAAACAGAAGGTGGGGTTTCGGGCCCTCGTACGAACTCTCACTTCTCACGCCCATTCAGAGATGCGAAAGGCACAGGGTCCCTGGGTTCATAGCCCCCAATTATGCATGCCACCCTCAGAAGAGGCACAAAGACAAAGCGTGGAAAGAGGGGAGCGAGATAGAGAAAGAGAGAAGAGGAGCGTTATAGTGAAACAGGAAATTGGACCCCCTGCCCCCTACCTCAGCAAGCCTGTGTCCCTTCTCTCCCTGGAGGACTGAAGAGTTGCACGGTAGCAGTGAATCTCATTTCCAGGCAGATCAATGAGGAGAGATAGATTGCCGGTTTCCCCCCCCCCCACACGCCACCTGCTTAATCAATTAATCTAAAACGAAGCCAGCACACCCTCTTAAAGGGCCACTGCCCTCTGGAGCGGTCGGGAGTATTGAGCAGAGGCTACTGCACACAGGTTTTGTCCTATGATTAGTGCCTACAAATGAGATCCTTCGATAATGGATGTTTAGAAATCCACTGAAATACCATAGCCCAACCATAGGATACAAACAAATATCAATGAGGCATTTAAATGAGCCAACGGGATATTGAAAAGGGAGTTTGTCCTTGCCACTCTGGGGATTTAGGCTGGGGTCCACTGTGAAGCAATTGTGTGATGTGCGCTATCAAATACATTTGATTAGATTTTTAAACCGTTCCAGTGCTTTCTATTGATAATGCAATATTCCATTGGCAGTTGGAATCATACTGTTGCAGTACAAAGATATTTTCTGAATTATTGAGGTTTGAAGATGAAATGTCATTTAGTTGCTGTTTTCTCTGTAGACTTTGTATTTTAATTAAAATGATATTTTTCTTGGTCGGGCACATTATCATAATATTACAAACGTCGTGGGGATGAGATTGCTTTGAAATATTACCAATGATACTTTTGTGCACCCCACCTCCTCGATCCTGTTTTCATTTAGAATTGTATTTTGAAGTTAGAATCAATATTGCCTTTATTGTGACAAGACTCAAAAGAAAAATGTGTCTTTATAATGTGCAGGAACTGGGATAATTAACCATGGCCCACTGAAGCAGACTCGGAAATAAACGTTCTTCAGTCAAGGGATTTGACTGATCAATTAATTAATCTTATCACTCCCATGGAAACAGCATATAGCTTTCTCTTTCCCCTGTGGGCCTGGTGTCACTACAGATCAATACACAAAATTCCTGGACTTCATTGACTGTATTTCCTTTGATTGAGATACTGTAGTTTGCTATGCCAGCAGTTCTACAAAAAGGACCTTGGAGAAAGACTGGCTGAACGTGGAGGTTAAAGAGTGATGGGAGCTAATGGTTTCAACGTCTGACGCTGGCCAAGGCGACCGGGGTTTGATTCCCCGGCCATGCTAGAGTCGTCACTGGCTGGGAGTGCCACCGGGGGCGGCAATTGGCTGTCCGCCCCAGGAGGGGGGGGAAGCCGACAAGACGTTCGCTGCGCACAGGAGTGGTTTTGGGGTGCCGGAGTTATTTGGCGAGTGCCGTCTCGGAGGAGACGATACTTCGCCTTCATTGCCGCCGGTCACAGGGTTACGGCAGCGAATTATGAGGGAGGGGATTGACCTGAAATAACAGGTGTAATTGGCTACCAAATTTGGAAAAATGGGATAAAATCAGAAGCAAAATGTATTTAAAAAAAATAAAAATGGGAGTGATGGGAGAATGCAAAAAGGGTGGAGCTACAAAGAGCTGCCAATCACTGACTTCTTGGAACAAATGACAAGGCTTTGTTCCCCATAGCAACACAATGATTAATTCAAACCACTGAGTTGCAAAGCCGCACTCTTCCAGCATTGTTAAATAGTACTGTTTTAATAAACTGCAATTCTAAAATGTGGACACAAACACGGACTTTGCATTTTACATTACATTTGACATTTTAAGCATTTAGCAGACGCTCTTATCCAGAGCGACTTACAAGATGTGCATTAATACATGGTAGGAACAATCATAGTTTGCGCAAGAGATCAGTGCAGTAATACAGTGGTAGACATCATTGCAGGCAGCTGCATACCATACCTGTAACACTGGGAAGAAAAAGGTTAGTAACATTTTTTTTTTAAAGAGGAGTAAACAAGGATACACATACTTTGCCATCGTGCCCGTGCTGTACTCACCATCACTTTGGGAAAGCAAAGCTGTTCACGTGCCCCAGTTAATTAGTGTTTGGCTTAGTGTGGTATAATGTGTCATGTGCATTAATTATACCTCATTTGCAAGCAATTCCAATTACTATGAGGCAGGCAGTGTGGTATAATGGTTAGGGAACTGGGCTTGTAACGTTAAGGTTGCAGGTTCAATCCCCAGGTGGGACACTGTTGTACCCTTGAGCAAGGTACTTAACCTGAATTTCTTCAGTTAATATCCAGCTGTATAAATGGCTTGTAAAGAAATGTAAACTCTGTAAGTCGCTCTGGATAAGAGTGTCTGCTAAATGCCTGTAATGTAATGTAAAGTAAGTCTCAAGTCATTTGGTCCAAGTCTCAAGCAAGTCCCAAGTCATCAAAACAGTGACTCAAGTGGACTCGAGTCCAAGTCACAATGACTGTAATGTAATGTAATGTAATGCTTATGGTTAGTGTTCGGGCAAAATGGTAGTAGGATGGCACGCTGGTAGTTTCCCCATTCCGATTGAATCAACACACAGTGCATACCTGCGTCCCAATTCAAACATGGCTACAGTGTATCCTCTCAATAGACCCTCCACCATCCCCACATATGGCACAAGGGCGCTTATGTGATGGTGTCCGTACATCTCTCTTGTGTCCTGACACAGGCTTAGCACATGTCAGGCGATGACTTGCAGCGCTGCCATCTGACGAGCTGCCGTTGGAGGCTTTGGGCTGAGAGACCAGTGGTGATGCACTAGCTCATTTGGGAAGCCATCTCAATTTTTCTTACAAATGACAAGTCAAATGTCAAAATTCCTATCTTGTATCAATGTATGGAAGCCTGGAAAGGCCAATTTATTTTTTCACACAGGCAAGAAGAGGTTTCCCCTCTTTTTTTCTTTTCTGCCAATTTGGAAAGCCCAAACGACCCTTAGTTTCATCACCGCCAATGTCCTCCATGGCTTCCGAAGCCATTTCCAGCCTGCCAGTAGAGACAGACAAACAACAGCAGCATTAAACAACATGGAGTATATCTAATTATGGTATCTGTGAGATTAAAGAAACTCCAGCACTTGTATCCATAATCCTAATGTCGATACAATGCTTTCATTGCCAAAGCGAGGGGAGACAACTGCAGGTAATGACATGCCAATTTACAGATGCTCTTACTGTCCAGGGCAGCCATGGCAGCCTGCGAGCTACGAGTAGTGGAGCGTAGACAGCTTGCCTTCACTCGAGAACGTTTCTGATCCAGCACAATTCATTCTGCTCCACTTTGACCTGCGCTGTTTATTTTTATAATCCATAAAGGTTTATTTCACACGAATGCTGAACCTCTTTTGGTTTTCACAATGGGAAAGCAAGTTTCAGCGACTGATTCACATCCATGATCATGTCCATTTTTGGGGATGTTGGGTATCTTTGGGATAGCCGTATCTACGGAAACCACTGGAATGCGGTGAATCGCTACCGCTGATGTTTGTCCGCATGGGGCCAGAGGAGCGTTTTCGCGTTTTATTAAACTTTTTGAAACGATAACTCATGCCAGCCGGCGCAGTCGTTGCCTCACCGTTCTGGGGGAAGTGAAGTCAGTGTGTTGTGCTGAGGTTACTGGCAATCTGGAAGGGGGTTAACACAATGTTTTGGAGGGAGACGGTAAGATTAGCCATGGCCAAATTACTTGCACAGTGGATAGAACTACCACGGGCTGTCAATCACTTACTTTAATGAACCAATCACGTTAACTTTGCTCCTCATCGCAAAGAAATCTGAACCAATCACGTTAACTTTGCTCCTCATCGCAAAGAAACCTTTGGTTGGCTCTAATCGGCGAGTGACGGTTACAAATTAGCCAAGAGGAGATATCATCACGGTATGCTATGCTAATATCCGTAAAGACAACCATGTCAAGAAAGACAGAAAGACAAAGAGCGAGATGACTGACTGATAAACTAGCCAGAAAAAACAAGCCTCTATCCGCAGATAAACATTAGCGCTGAGCATCGCTGATACACTTTAACATGCAATTGTCTAGAGTAAATGAGAATATGCGGGAATAATGGATTATCTAATATCGCTGGCAAACCTTTTTCTTTATACAAAATAATACGTTAGGCCGGGAACCTCCCCCTAGCACCAAACATCAGTCATAATGGATATGACAAGGGAGTGTGGCATTATGCTTGGCAACATTAAAAGCTAAATTTATCAGCTCCGTAATCAAGTTAAATGTGCATGAACATTAAACATCAGGAGCGCATTCCAGGCAAGCAGCTGGAATTCCTGCCACAAGCACCAAATAAGTGCACGCATGCTGCTCCAGTTCTATAGAAAATTGCATACCACCTTACTCTGTGTCTATTTAAAATACAAGAGAAATGATGTCAAATTCCTTTCTTGTGCTCTTATCGAAATTCAAGTGAGAAGCTTTGTGCTGCCCTGTACACACAAATATTTGATGCATTACAATACAATACAATATAATTTTATTCACAATAGAGAGAGAGAATGAAAGAATATCAACAATTTACAACAAAGATTATAACACATTCTTTGTGATATCAACCCTAAATGAGTTTATGGCAATGCAACATTGATATGCAGTATACACAATTCAGTTGCAAAGACAGTATTTGGATTGGGTCACCTCACAATTGCATGGGGGTGTTACGGGACTGATTTATTGTTCACCAGAGGTTCGGTAACGACGACTGGGAACCTGCTTGTCTTAACACAGAGACAGAACTGGGTCTGGGTGCCAGACATGCTGTCATTAATGAGGTGTTTATCATTGGCTTTCATCATATTTACATAGAGGGAGTTCCACCTTTATCCCCCACCACGTTTGCGTTCATCACTGTCGAGGCTATTAAGCTGTGAACATGCCATGTCTCTACAGTGGCCATACGTCTGGCATTATGCCGGAGAGTCCGGTTTTCAAGCGCTCTGTCCTTCTGTCCATCCTCTGCCGGACACCCATTTGTCCTCCTTTTGAAGTCTAGACTAGAAAAGCACTCAATTCTTCATTAAATCACTGTTTGAAGATTCTAACTGGTGCTTCTTATTGGTTTATGTATTTGTCAAATAATGAATCGCCTGTGTCATTGGTCTAATAAATGTCAACAAATACCACGCTTTAATATGACGTTCTTACGTACACTATGGGCGCGAGTGGCAAGCCACGCGATTTTGCTATCGGAGAGCGTTTGGTGCTATCGTAGCCAGCCCTGCAAAATGCCAGGGACAGAAGTAGCAAAAGTAGACCATCCAGCTATTGTGAGTACACATGTTCAATCTCAGTTAGTCTGTATAGGTTATGGTTTTAAATTGGGCACGTAATTACATGTTTAAATTGCCGCAGCCTGAAGTATCGTCCATTCTGGGGTTTTGGAAATGGCCACCGTACATGTCTCATTGTGCTGAGTCACGTAAAAATTGGGTCTAATTGGCTACCAAATTTGAGAAAATGGGGGTGTATCATTTCACATCTCATCAAGCGATGGGTCCAGAACTCATCCCAAAATTATTTCAGATATCAACACAGCGGTGCTTAGCTTAACAGTCTAACGTGTCAGTCTAATAATCTATAGCACCACCACCCATAACCTGTTTGCTTTTATTTAATTGAAATCCTCTCTTTTGAAACCAAACTCTGTTTTGAAATAATGATAACATGCTACGTTTAACACACAATGCAGTGTATCTCGTACCAACGGAAACGCATTACTTATGCAGCACCTGCAGCGGATTTATTATAAAATTATAATCAGCAAAGTGACACAGTTTTGTAGCAGGTGCGCTGAGAATGAGAGTGCCTGACCCCTGTAAAGCACTACGCTGATCAACATTTGTCATCGGCACCGCTCATCAGCATGGGGCCTGCCGTGAAATTAGCAGCTGAGTTGTATTTGCCGCCACCACTGGGATCAGCAGAAGCTCCACCTCCGTGACACACACTTTGAATATATTATTTTTGGAATTATTAATCTATGGCTGAGCTACGTGAATTCTGATATGTGTTCTGTTCTGATCGAACACGTGTTTGATGCAGCTGGATGTTTAATATAAAGGGACGATCAGGTTTTTGTAAAACTGAATGAATGAAAGCTGATGTTTGAGCAATGATTTAGCACACTTAACAGCGAAATAATGAAGTCAAGGTGACGGAAGTTCAGGTTGCAGCTGGAATTCTGAGCTGAATGCAGCCAACACTTCTTAATAAGGGGCATGGTGTGATATCAGTGTCTGCAGTGCAGTGCCTCTCTTTGTATAGAGTCCGGATTAAGCTGATATGCCTCGTCAGCCATTAAAGTTCACTACCTGAGCAAGCATGCGCCAGTTCCCTGATCTTTGAGCCACAGGCGCAGTCACTACAGCAGATCTGCCCAAACCCTCACACTCACCACGCTGTAAGCCAAGCCCCTGTGTGTGCACCCACGAAGCTGGGGCGCCAACACCGGCTACAGAGAGAGGCGATGATGTGGCCATGAAGAAGTGAGGCCTCTACTAAATATTGTTTGTATTTTCAGCCATTTTAATATATGCCATTTAGCAGACGCTTTTATCCAAAGCGACTTACAGTACTGAATGCATACATTTTTCAGTATATGTGGTCCCAGTGGGAATCGAACCCACAACCTAAGCATTGCCAACGCCATACTCTACCAACTGAGCCACAGAGAACTACATTAAAGGACAGCGCTTTTTACTGTAATGTCTGCCTATGGCATGACAACAATGTTCTCTTTTTATTTTTTCCCCCATTGTTTATTTTTCTCAAACTTTGGAATGCCCAATTGTTTTAGGTCCGTCCCATTACTGTGGGGTGCTGGTAGAGGTGCTGCTTGTTTTCAGAGCTGCAGTTCACCGGCTGGGGCAGGCAGGCAATAGATGCCCCAATGAGGCATGGGGGGAACTTCCAGCTGAAGCCCTGGGCAACGCAGATTGTGTATCACCTCATGGGTCTCTGGGTATCAGTGTTAGCATAATGGTTAGGGATCTGGGTTTGTAATGCAAAGGTTGCAGGTTCGATCCCAGGTGGGGACACTGCTGTTGTACCCTTGAGCTAAAGGTACTTAACCTGAATTACTTCAGTAAAAATATCCAGCTGTATAAATGGATTGTATGTAAAGAAATGTAAACTGTAAGTCACTCTGGATAAGAGCGTCTGCTAAATGCCTAAAATGTAATGTATCAGTTGGCACTGGCACTGTCAGGAGTTCATCCTGGACCATGTGGTATATCACTACACCAAGGACTATTTCTTTAATTGTGTGCAGGACCAGGGAGGCTCATGTTTTCTTGGTAAGCAGGGCATGCTGGTTCCTCTCTGTATTTTTCTATCTTGATTTTCACTGGATTTGACGTTCAATCATTTAAATCTCCTCATCTTCAATACCCAATCACCTTGCCTAACAAGGTTCTTATGCAAGTCACGCGGGTATATTTTGTTCAGGATGAAATTAGCAATTCTTCAAATTGACAACAGAAATCATTTAATCAATAGCCAAGATATTTTGTTCTGAAGACATGCTGGCAAGTAAAAAAAAAAAAACAACGCAATCGATGTCTCTTTTAGTAATTCAAAGAATGAATGTAATATGATTCCCCTGTGGTACACAAGTGACCTTTGGTCGTACTGTACTGTATCATTTCTTCAGAGTGGGGTACACTTTTAAAAAACAAGGTGTATGTCTGTACTACTCATAAGAAATTATAACCACAGTGGATAAAATGGATGCAGTGATAGTGTAAACTTTAATGGCTGATGAGGCATACCAGCTTATACATGCCATTTTAGCAGATGATTTTATCCAAAGGGATTTACAGTAGTGAATGCATACATTTTTCAGTATATGTGGCCCCAATGGGAATTGAACCCACAACCTGGGAACGCTTGCTCTACCAACCACACAGAAACCTAACTGTTGACACACAGAACCACGCCACCTACTCTACCTACTGAGCCACACAGAACCACGCTCTACCTACTGAGCCACACAGAACCACGCTCTACCTACTGAGCCACACAGAACCACGCTCTACCTACTGAGCCACACAGAACCACGCTCTACCTACTGAGACACACAGAACCACGCTCTACCTATTGAGCCACACAGGACCATGCTCTACCTACTGAGCCACAAAGAACCACTTAATCCGGCTCTATACAAAGAGAGGCACTGCACTGCAAACACTGATATCACACCATGCCCCTTATTAGGAATATAAATCATTGCTCAAACATCAGCTTTCATTCATTCAGTTTTACTAAAACCTGATCGTCTCTTTATATTAAACATCCAGGTGCATCAAACACTTGTTAGATCAGAACAGAACACACATCAGAATTCACGTAGCTCAGCTAAAGATTAATCATTCAAAAAAACGTTTGGTTCACAATGGTTCAAAGTAAACAGCATCATGATGTAAGCTAATACAGTACATTCTGAAACTAATATACTCAAATCCGAAATTATTAACAGCAAAAATATTTTTAATATGTATGAAAAATGGTGGTGTAGTATGCACTATATGGGCATTCCAACTGCATGTCAGCCGAAAGTTATTTTAATCACTGGTTGCATTAAATTTGTGCTATATAAAACCAGTGGTAGGCTCCTTTTGCTCGTATTTCTTCTGAGAGAAGGTATTGAAAGCTACTTTGCTATTCAGTTTGGAGTCACCAGTTGTACCTCTGATGTCACCACTCTGCCATCCTCGCGCGCAGAACTGTACTTGAAGCACGTGCGCACGCCCCCAATTCACTCGCGCACGAGCCAGTGACGTTTTTCACACCTCGAGCCACATGGCGTTCAACAGGAGAGCTAACACTGATGGGGAGGAGAAGCGTATTTATCATCGATTGTACCTGTAGATGCGCCATGCGTAGCTAGGGGGCGCTTATGCAGTGGAAACTCAGGGAAACCTGGTCAATTCACGCCCACCATACCCTGACTGGATGAAGCCAATTGTGTCACTTCAAAGACTCCTTGCCTTCAGAGACACGGATTCCTAAACTATAGAGTTCAGCCTGCGCTCAAAGCAAGTGCCTTTACCGACTGAGCCAATCAGGAACTCCCATCGATGATCTTTAGAACACCAGTTGTTGAATATGAATGACATTATTAATGAATTAAAGAATGCTGTTTTTTAAAGACTAAACTGCTGTTTCTAAAACATCACATTTTGCCAAAGGCGTATTGATCAATTAATATTGGATAAAAGCTATTCCGTTTGCTTAATTCTTTTAAAGGAAAAACATTATCTGGATCATTCGCCATTTTGTTGACTTGTTTGCACATTAGCTTTTCAAATGAGCTATGTACAGTATTAGATCAAATGTGCTCATTTGCAATTTTAAATATGTTTTTTTAGATGGACAATCAAAATGTATATAATATAGATTAAAGTTTTTTTGTCAGTGGGACAGTAATATTTACCGTTAATATTTACAGTTGTTAAGTCATAATATAGTTTACGTTGCATGTTTGACAAACGATATACTATATATATAAATTGGCATTTATAGGCTACGTAGGCTAATGCAGACTACAGGCTTATTGCTATGGAAATTGCATTGGTAACCTTTTCTTTCCCAGTGTTACAGGTATGAAATGCAGACGCCTGCAATGATGTCTATTGCTGTTTACTGCACTGATCTTGTGCGCTAACTATGATTGTTCTTACCTTGTATTAATGCACATCTTGTAAGTCGTTCTGGATAAGAGCGTCTGCTAAATGCGTAAAATGTAAAAAATGTAAAATGTGGTTTGCTATACAGTAGCTCTGCCAAAGCATATTAAACTATCAACTTTTATTAGCACTGGGACTGATTTGTGTACCGCTGTTGCTGCGTCCTCAAGCCAATATATTACAATTGTAGACCTTTGGGTTATGAATATGATGCGTTTATGAACAAAATTACCAGTCTCCTTTTAAAATAAAAAATGCATTTCTAGAACCCTTAATTAAATAAAAAACCTTAGAACCCGTAATTAAAATGTAAAATGTAGGCCAATGCAGACTTTAAAATGCAATACCGCTCAGTGCGGATGGTAGACTACTCATTAATTGAATCGCTGTCTCT
This sequence comes from Aldrovandia affinis, assembly GCA_029706075.1. NCBI lineage: Eukaryota > Metazoa > Chordata > Actinopteri > Notacanthiformes > Halosauridae > Aldrovandia > Aldrovandia affinis. The sequence continues at coordinate 148,990 of JAINUG010000315.1, forward strand.
TTAAAAAACCGCTCTGGCAAAAAATGATGGGGGGTTGGGGGGGGGGCGGCTTGATCTAGTGGTATTGACGACCGTGAGTGGGATCTCGTGGTGATGTTCATTCAAACCAGTAACGATCGAAGGGGCGAGGGAGGGCACGAGGACGGAAAGTCATCATCACCCGAGACCCGATTCACTCACTCGCTTTCTCTGCCTGCGATGTGTTGTGCCGATTCAACGTCCACGGGCAGCGCACATTGATACAACTCCCGCTAGATGAGCGAGTGTTTGGAGCGTGGTTTGCGCACACCACCTTGTTTTCGGGTTTATAAAGAACGAGGGGAATATGCGACCGAACGGAGAGGCATTTCCTAGGATGTCTTTGCGGGCTGTGCGTGTGGAGCCGATGTGACTGCCGGCGAAGCTGAGGTCTGGAAGGGAGTTTCCAAAGTTAGGCGGTGCGGCTTTTACGCTTTAAATAATCGGAGCCCTGGCTATGAATAACTCTAGACGTATCCCTTCATGTTAAATTTGGATTGTATTGACTGTCGGATACTCAAAATACTTTATTTTGGAATAGACAATATCCATCACGTAACAGAACCTTCGCAAACCGGGAGGATACAATGGAGTTCTGTCTCGCCCTGACTGCCATACCGGTTTTTTTTGCGCTCATCTGTTCTGCTTTCGGTAAGTTAAACTGATCTGAGAGGAGTGTGATATAGGTGCCGAACGGAACGTCTTTTCTCTCATTTGTCAAACACACCACTGCATGAAAACTGATGGAGTCGCCTAGGCTAACAACTAAACTGCGATTATTCACTGAAGTCAGTGGTCACACACCCACAGTAGCTACGTGAGATAACTTGACACTTCGCTACCTACTCTTGACTGAGTTTATTTAGCAGCCTACTCGGTGTATTGCTGATAGAATCCGATCTCAGTGATAGCATTTTGTTTCATTTGCCATGGGTTTATCACACGCTACGCGGTTACAGAAGAGATGCAGAGTGTAATTCTTTTACATTTCACCTGACAATTATCCTACGTGAACGGCCTTTATAATTATTTTTAAGTTCATATATTTATTTTATCCCTTGATTTGACACAGAGCAGTATAGGCTAACCTCCGCGCATGAAGCTAGGCATGCCCTCTGGAAAAGAACGTGACATAATCCTCTCCTTTCAGCCGATTGCAGCTCCTTTCACCAGTATGTTTGAGACACAAATATCGATTTAGATAATATTACATACCAGGTAATATTAAAAGCTATACCCGTTCAGTCCGTGTGCATTACCCGTCTAGGGCTCTTCCTCCTATAGTCGGACGATGGGGTTAGTTGGTCAAATTAGGTAGCCAATGTTATTAAAATGTGGGCTATAATAATGTAATTTTACAGATATCTGTATTTTTAAGGACGGTGTTTATGTTTATTTTTTGTTGTTCTGTGCCTTTTCAGCTTAATTGTGGTCCGTAACGTGCATTTAAATAGTTGTAGCCTACGGAAATCGCGCATCTCATCAATCTGTTCGGCAAATACTCTCAAAACAGATTACATAATAAAACACAAAACATTAAATTGACAGTGCTGTAGGGATACAGGACACACACGTCTTGCGATGTCATATTAAATGTGTTTGACGTGTATGCGTGGCTGTCACTGTAGCCCAAGGAACAACGCACAGTGTCTAGTTTGTTATTTAAATTTGATTGATATTTTGAGTCGAGTCTGAGCAGAAATAACTTTCGACCAGCGTAATTGCACGGTCACATACTGTTTCAATAGGCGTCGAGCACTTCTAAATCGTCTCGATTAAATCGATTGGCTTAATTCTGAATTTATTTTAATGACAATTAACTTGAGGGTTGAAGTGCAGCTTGCTGTGTCCGTCTGGGCGATCACAAAAATAGTTAATATGGTGATGAATGAATGGGAGAGAAAGTGTTCAACGCATGGGTTTGGTTTGCAAAGGTGAAATGGGCGTTATCGAGTTTTTGTGAAATTAACGTGAAAACTCTGTATAAGTATTTAAGTAAGCGAGGCTTCCTGGTGCCGCGTTCGGATTCTGTGCCGAGGGCGATGGATAAGCTATAGCGAGCGGGACCTGACATACAGGAACAATAGCCTAGGAGGTTCAAAATCAATTCAGTGAAACATCGCAGTCAATGCATCACATAACTCAAGTAGAAGACCACCCCATCATGTAAAAGCAGGTCATTAAACCTCCCCACATCGATTACAAGGCTGCAACTTTGACCTATTCACTCATATCATGTCTTTTCATTTCTCTTTCCCCTTCTCTCTCCCTCTCTCTTTCATTTCTCTTTCCTATCTGTCTCTCTCCCTCTCACTCTATATGTCTCTCCCCCTCTATCTCTCACCTCTGTCTATCTCTCTCTCTCTCCTCTCTCTCTCTCTCTCTCTCTCTCTCTCTCTCTCTCTCTCTCTCTCTCTCTCTCTCTCTCTCTCTCTCTCTGTCTCTCTCCCCCTCACCCTCTTTCTTTCTCTTTCTCTCTCTCTCTCTCCATCTCACTCTATCTGTCTCTCTCCCTCTCACTCTATATGTCTCTCCCCCTCTCTCACTCTCTGTCTATCTCTCTCTCTCTCTCTCTCTCTCTCTCTCTCTCTCTCTCTCCCACACACACACACACACACACACACACACACACACACACACACACACACACACACACACACACACACACACACACACACACACACACACACACACACACACACAGCACAGTACAGTACATGTTTTGGCAGATGGAAGTGTGTGTGACTCTGCTCCCTGGTGCACTGACTGGGTGTTTTTGCCTGGGTTGTTGGCATTTCACCCTTTCTGACAGACTGTGGCTCTGTAGCTGCCGTTGGCCATAAGCAATGTAGAGAAGTGGATAGCAACACCCAAATAAACACTCCAGTGATAATTCACGAAGCTCCAATGGGACACATCACACCCTCCTCTGAGTTGCTTGTTACCAGTGTCATTATCCAGAATCAGTAAGCGTGTCTGTTTGCATAAAATGCCCTGTGTGTAACATATGGTAATTATTATCCTGATTAGTATCTATTATCCTGATTAATATCCGTTCTCCTGTTGTTTTTAGATGTTTTTGTCATAAAGCTCACTATAAATGGTAAAATGGTATGTCATGAAGGAAGTAAGCATCGCCAGGGTTTGATTATATATATTTTTTAAATGCATATGTGTTACCCTGAGAGAATGATTGGAAAGTGATTGAAGCATTGTGTCGTTTATCATTCACATGCCATTGGTTTTACAAAATGACTCTTGCCATGTTGTGGCCCAGAACCCTATCTGTCAAACTGCATACTAGGGAGTTGCACATTCTGGTGATAAGTAAATGACATAAACATCCATGCCAGTACAACGGGGGTAGGTTTTCGACCAGGGACCATGCTGTCCACACCAATAAATAAAATGAGCTTGCTGACCCAAAGACCAAGGTACACAGCTAAGAGAATGAATCCCACTCTTGTTCTGGCTCGAGGAAGTGTTATTTTATGTTACTCTCAGGATTCTGACTGCTGGCTGATGCTAGACGGATGGAAACATGCTCATTAGACCAATCATTTAACTGACATTTTACTGGCATGAATACTGTAGACTGTTCTTGTGTTCAGAGTTTCTCAAATGAACCAGCGGCATCCTTGTGGGAAACAAAACCTGCCCTCCAGGCACTGCTGTTTGGAAACATGCCACCCTGGCAAACCAGAGTTTTCACCTGGGGGAGTCACCTGGGAGTGTGAAGACACTCTGGGCAATCATTTGCGCTAATTGTTCAATTAACTACCTGAGAGAAAGGAAAACCAGGACCGAATTTGGATTTGTGGGCCAGATTAGAGGAGCCCTGCTGTAGGTCATGGGTTCTCAGATTTAGTCCTGGGGACCCACTGTGATTGCTGGCTTGTGTTGCAGCCAATCTCTTGATCAGTTTAGGTTGTTGGAAAGATGTGTTTAAGTTCTTCCATCATTTCTTTCCTTCAAGGCAGGGGTGTCCAATCTTATCCGAGAAGGGTAAGTGTGGGTGCAGGCTTTTGTTGTAGCCCAGCGCTAAACAACTGATTAAACTAATCAAGGTCTTGATTGTAGACCATGATTGGTGAATTAGTTGAATGAGGTGTTTTATTGCTGGGCTAGCAGCCTGCAGCCTGCACCCACACCGGCCCTTCTCGGATAAGATTGGACACCCCTGCTTCAAGGTATTTTATCACAACGCAGTGACTAATTGCCATTTGCTCTGTCATTGAACTCTTATTTTTACACAATATAATAAATGTAATATATAATAATATATGCCATTTAGCAGACGCTTTTATCCAAAGTGACTCACAGTAGTGTTTAGTTTCAGTAACCAGGTGTCCACACTTTCAGAAATCAGGCACCCACTGATTTCACACTCCAGTCTATAATTTAATCAATTAAAAAATATAACCTCTTTCTAAAGTAACCTTTTGTCATATCGCATAATACAGTAGATGAAAGCATTAGTTGATCTTACTGATTAAATGTCCTGAAAAGATGGGACATTTACTTTGCATGGCATGCAGAGCTACTTCTGACCTAACGTGGAATTAATAGGGTGAACTACCCTTCAATAGAATTGAAATGCCTAATTAAGAACAGTGAACAGCGTGATGCAATTCATAAGTTGTTATGGTTGGAAGGAAACCAGCATACCCAGTGGGGTCCCCAGGACCAAGTTTGAGAACCCATGCTGTAAATGTCAGAGAGACATATTTGTTTAGCTTCTTTTAGAGCTTATTTTTAATAGCCACAAACATGCTTTCAGTTTTCTCTTGTTTGTCTTAAGGAAGGTATGCTACAAAACTGAGGGACTCAATCAGAGCCAAGCAAACTCCCACACCTATAACACTCTGAAAACCAGACGTACAACACTGTCTGCGTTCACGAACAGAAGAGTAATGCCTGCATGTGAAATAGATGCTGCTAGTAGTTTTTTTGTTTTTGTTGTAATTGGTCATAAGCTTGTCTTTCATGTCTGTGTACCTGTGTGTTCCCCTGGACAGCGTGACATTAAAGATGAGGAAATCGGCCACCCACGGTCTGCCGGTATAAAGCTGCACATGAAGTGTTTTCCCTCCGACTCATGTCTGTGCGAGCTTAACTTGTAGACTGGTGTGAAAGGAAGTGGCAGCTGATGTAACCTGCTTCGGAGGCGAGCGAGTGCTTGCCTACCCTCTCCTGAATTGATAGCGGAGGTCGCAGCGAGCGTGGCTCAGAATACGATTGGGCACTCCGAATTGGAAGAAAAAGCGTTAAAAAAACAATGTTAATACTATACTATGAATATTTTATAATATACTAATTATATTTTATAATAATACTAATTATTTAATCTTTTGATTGATACAAATGTCTCCTTTAACAATAATATGAATTATTTAATGTTTCAGGTGTTCAGGCGTCTCACAGTGTACAAATGTTCTCTCACAGTTCGTCAGGTGTTCCAATCGGTGTCCCAGGTGTTCAGGAGTGTCCGTCAGGTGTTCAAGGCGTCTCACGGTGTCCGTCAGGTGTTCAAGGCTTCTCACGACCATGGTTGCGATCCCCACTGCTCCTCCTCCATTTTTATGATCTGTGGTAATTACTCTGTTTTTGTGGGCATGCCATTACTTCAGAGGCACGGCTTTTATCCACGGGTCTGATGATGTCACCGAGGGCATGCCACCTCCTGACCTGCCAGTGAGCACGGCGTGTTTGAGTGCTAGTTAATAACCCGTGAGATGATCGCATCTCTTACTAATAGGGTTTACGGTACCCCCTACCTTTTTCCCCTCTCTCACCAGCTCTGAAGTCACCTAATCCCCTAGTATCCCGCAGGTTGAGTGCTGACCCACATACCTGTATCTGCCCCTCTGCTTATCGTCAGATCCATTCTTTTTTTCCACATTACTCATTCATTATGAATTTTTTATTCATTTATTCATAGGCCTGTCTCTCTTTTTTTTTTAAAATTTTGTTTCTGATTTTATCCCACTTTCTCCCAATTTGGTAGCCAGTTACACCCGCTATTTTTCAAGTCAATCCCCCCTCTAGTAATGTGAGTTCGCTGCCGTAGTCCTGCGACTGGTAGTGATGAAGGCAAAGCATCGTCTCCTCTGAGACGGCACTCGCCAAGCCGTCGACCGTAACTCCGGTACTACAGGCCACTCCTATGCGTAGCGAACATCCTGTCGTCTTCCCTCCCCCCTCCCTGGGGCGGACAGCCAATTACCTTCCCCTAGTGGCACTCCCGGCCAGAGCCGACTCTGGCACGACGGGGCATAGGCCTATCTCTCATCGCTGCAAGGCCGTTTAGGAGAGTTTGTACGTTTAGGAGAGTTTGTACGAGACCAGCACGTGCTGCGTCTACAGCCTGCCACCGCTTCTTTCCATTCCAGGGTCGAGCTGTGCAGTCATTGTGAGGAATACGCTTCCTGCTCAGTTGACGTAGGCAGATTGTAAATGACAGGCGCCCAATCAACCAGAGGAGTCTCAGGTGCACAATGAGACCAATCCTGCTGCAAACCCTCCCTCCCTGGGCAACGCTACAATCGATTCGCCACCAGGCAGGGCTGCCAGCCACTGTCCTCACTGGCATGGCCAGGATTCGATCCTGGACCAGGGGGTGTGTCAGTGCACTGAAACCCCAGTGTCTTTGCTGGACGAGACACCTGCCATCCCCCTTCATCGGGATATTTATAAAGTAACATGGCCACCGAACACCCCTCAAGCCACAAGTTTCAGAAGTTCAGCTAATAACAAATGTCAGGAGTCTAGTAGGTGCCACAGATCATTGGACCTTGGCTCGTACAATGATTTTGAATCGAGCTTTTTTTCTTGTCAGCGGCCCTTTTGACAACTCACTGCATTCGTTGCGAGTCTATTTTTCTTGCATTTCGAGCCATTATGTCATTTCTGTAAAGAGGATGGTGCGTGCGCTCCTGCACTCCACCATGGTTACTGTTGCTAGGCTAAGTTTTGCCCGACAACAAAAGCAATGTAATGTGTAGCAAAATAGATAGAGAAAGCCCTTTAGACAGCTTTTCCCCAGACTTTCCCATCTCGTTTTTGCACAAAATGGGTGATTGCATTGAAGTACAAATTTCAGGAGAAGCTGCAAGTTACCCTCCGTGTTTAATGTACCTTACTGCAGGAACACGCTGTAGGAACAGAACCTTGTTTTCTGTGTTTCCGTTGTATGCTGTTGGCCCAGGAATGTACTTGTGCTGGCATAATTATTATTATATTTAAAGACATTATCCTTGTATAATTTCCATAATATGCCTCACTTTAGTCAGCCAATTAAAATGGTGAAACTTGTCCTTGGCAGAAGATGCCCCTGGTGACAGCTGTCATAACGTTTTTAACTCTCAGCCGTCACTTGCTTTGAAAGACTCTTAATAATATGTGCCAATGTTATATAATATACTGCATTTAGCAGACGCTTTTATCCAAAGCAACTTACAGTGATGAATGCATACATTTTTCTGTATATGTGGCCCCAGTGGGAATTTAAGAGCTGTGTCCCGCCTATGCGATTAGTCAAGTGCAGGCCAATAAAATGATCCATGACAATATAGGTTCAATGGATAGTCTATGCATGGTGTAATGAAAGACCTTCTTCCCTTTCAACTAACTTTAGCAGCAAGCGTATTAAATGGGGGAAACCATGGTGATGTGTGCTTCAAAACATATACATGCTTAATTCTTTTTAAATTCTTACTTGCTTCTTACTTGCGCTTGTTTTCCAAAGGACCTGGATGTGGGGGTAACTGTCTCAGAGCCCTCTTAGCAAATTAAACCCCCCCCTCCAGCCCCCCGTAACCTTGGGGTGCAAGATGTGGCCCTTTGGGGTGAAAGGGGCTGTGACAATGGCAGCACCATCAATCTGTCGGCCTGCTGTATGGGTCCCAGCCAGGTCACAGACGGGTTCATTGTGTGCGTCAGGTGGGTCTTAACGGCTTGGGTTTCCCTCACGACAGGAAGCTTCCGGCACAGACGCTCACAGACACAGAGGATCAGCCACTCACTGTCGCCTGCTCCATTCTTTTTTTTTTCTTTTCTTTTATTCTTTTTTTTCCCAGTTTTTCTCCCAATTTGGTTGCCAATTATACCCTCTATTTATCTCAATTCACCCTCCCCCACGAGTCCGCCGCCCGTCCTCCGGGTCGAGACACTCTTTCCGGGCCGATAGATCCGCCTCTTCTGAGATGGAACTCGACCACAGACGCCTTTTCCTGCTCCTCGACGGACTCATGCCGGCTCACCCTCCCCCCTCCCCCGCCTCCGATCGGGGCTGACGACCAGGGCCGGTCTGGTAGAGACGCGGGTTTCGAACCGCATCCCTGACAGGCAGCGCACACCACACCAGACCAGCCAGTGGTGTGTTAGACCACTACACTATCCGCCACCCCTTCAAACCCCCCCCCCCCCATTTTGATCAATTTCCTCCATGAAACTGGAGCTAAGGAACACTTTTATTATGATGTCAGCAATCTT
>JAINUG010000315.1:162500-180000 GCA_029706075.1 Aldrovandia affinis
TGTTGTCTTGAAAGCACTCTTTTGTTGTTCATGATGGCTGGCAATAGCGTTGGACAAAGAGGGGGTTGAGGCACCCCAATTTATTTTGCTGTCCACTTAAGAGAAAGTAAGGCTGGCTGCGTTTGCAAATCAATGACCAGGGTCCAGTGAAGCAGGGGGTGGGGCGCGGGTGACTGTGTGAAGTGCAGAACCGGATCAGGAGCTGGTACCACCTGGGGCTTCTCAGATGGTGGCGCCCCCTACTGCCCAAAAATGGGTGTGGTGCCTGCTTGTGTTTTGGTACAGACATGGGGGTGTGGAGACTAACTCCAGAGGCACCCCCTACTGATGTACTGGAGGTGGCGGTGGCAGAGGGTTGAGTGACTAATGGTTGAGGCGGTGGAGGGGGCTAGGCAGCTAGGTCAGTGGTGACAGCGCCCCCTACTGGGCAGACGGGCCTAAAAAAACCTAACCGGGGTTAACCCTTTAATGTCTGCTCAACCATTTTCAACATTTTTCCATTGCTTTGTTCTAGGTGAGACTATTAAAGGGTTAAGTTAAGGGAGGGGCGAGAAGCTCCCCCCTTGGCATGAGCTGCTTGCTCTCTGCCAAGATATTCAAAAAGAAAGTATTTGAGAAAACAATGTGTGTAATTAAGGTGTTGCGTTAAAGCGTAAACACATTCTAAATGTAACACCCTTCCAGGTGTTTTGGAAGACGGCGGGTTTATTAATAATTGTGGGTGTAAGTTTAGAAAAATGAAAAAGATTTCAGACATTTTCTGACTCTTTTTTCTTCGTTATGTAGGCTCCTTTCTTCAGTTGGCTCTCAAATGGATTTTATATCTGTAGCTCTGGCATTTCCCAACAGTAGGTTTGAAAATAAAATCTATGCACTCTTGGACTGCTGTTGGCCATGACTGTCCTGTAGTAGTATATTGAATTTCATACCTCACAAGTTGTGCCTGTATTGCTTTCCCTAAATCATTTACCTGACCCATAGCTTCTCCAGGGTAGGGGGTGGGGGGGGGGGGGTCTCAGGACCTGTTACCATGGAAATGATGAATTATGTAACCCTGAACCTTGACCCCTAGGTCACCACACCAGGGACAAGGTCGAGGAGAGAAGCAGTGTGCTGTTATCTGTAGGTGATCTAACCTGCTATATGGCTCTATTCAGCATTATGCCAGCATCCGGTCTTAAAACCCAAATATGAACAATTGTAATTGGTTAGCAGTTAGCTAGGTCACTGATCTTCTGAAACAGCTTGCTTTGCCAGAAAATACTGATTTGTGTTGTTTGTGTTGCTACACAACAATGACAGCAGAGAGTCAACAAGACACATTTAAAAGTGTCAAATCACAATCCCGTGGACAGGGTGAATGTTTCATGTCCTTGTTGTGATTTCTGCTCAGTGCCCCCCCCCCCCCCAGTAAGGGGGACAGCCTCCTGGAGTCAGTGGTCAGCAGGAACCTTGCTCTATGCAGTGGGATGACACAGCCTGCTGGCTCAGATGGATGGATAAAAAAAGAAAAAGAATTATGCTGTTGTGTATTTCCAGGAAACAAGTGCTCATCACTCCTGACCATATATCTATCTATTGCTGCTCCGCATGCGTGATGCAGTGTATGTCCCGACATGGAAGAGTTTTGGCACAATTTTGTGGAGATGAATGTATTGGAGATGAATCTATTTCGAGAGTTAAGCCCTGCTCTTGTGGCTCTGTGATGGCTGAAGCAGGCTTGAGGTGTGAGCCCCCCTCCCTCCCAAATTCCCTGCCCGTGGCCCCCCTGCTCCCGTTTGCCCCCCCCACCCACCCCCGCTCTGACTCAGTAGCTTAATGTGATTAAAGAACTGCTGCCTCAGCGCTGCCTCCCTCTCCGGCCAGGCTGCCCAATCCCACTGCAGTCCATCTTCCTCAGAGGAGAGGAGATACTGGGAATGAGGAGATACGTGGAATTCTGAGACGTTTTTGAAGGATATTATGACTTTATGTTGTACGATGTGAAAAAAAAGGGGAGCGTGTCTGTACTGTCCTAATCAAATGATGGGGGTACATTCCATTTTTGCTTCTACTAACACAACAACCCCCCCAACACACGCACACACACACACACACACAAGCACACATTCACACACACACACATGCACATACACAAACACACAACCCCTCCCACACACACACACACACAAACACACAACCACAGACACACACACACACACACACAACACACAACACACACACCCCCACACACACACACACACACACACACACACACACACACACACTCGGACTCCTCATCATCCTTATGTCTCTCTTATAGCAGGTTTGTTTTTCCCTCGGCTGGGGGATTATTGCTCTCTCTCGGTCAGCGTCTCTCCTCTCCAGGACTCTGTGTAATGTCTGACCGCCGTGGACATCTGGTCCATCCGCATATCACCACGGTGGCGCTCAGAGCGTAATCCCACAGCAGATCACAGTCGCGACCCAGTTGCAGGACTGCTCATGCCAGCTTGCTTTTTTAAATGTTTTATAATTCTCTCCCTGGTTTTGCCATGAAAGCTTTCCCACATGCGGCCACTTTTTAACGTCCAGATTCCAAAGTGTTTTTTTTCTCCACGTTTCACATTTTCTACCCCACACTCAAACTTCCACTCAAAGACGGGAGAGTGACATTTTGAGCAACGCTGAGACTACTAAGAAGTCTCCAGTTTTTTTGTGTCCGTCAAAGCTGAAATCAAACAGCGTTACCGTCTCTATTTCTTTTCCGTTCTTTCATCACCTCTTTGTAGCGATATCTCTTTCCTCGTCTGTCTCCCCCCCGCCCGGGAGAGGAGCGGTTATTAGCGGAGTAATTGTAGATGCTCTTGGGGTCACGTTGGGCCAGGTCTGCCCGCAGCGGATGTGTGCCTCGGAGCGTACTTCCCGCCGCGTGTCCTCCCGCTGAGCGGGTCTCAGGAGCGGCGACCCAATCTCAGCGCCAGCGGCCGCAGGTGACCCTGCCCGGACGCTCTGGACAGAACCACTTCCCCAAAACGCCTCCAGCGCCACGCACATCCCATGCATACTTCTTCTCCTATTCTATTTGGACTACAGTTGGTGTTACTATAAAAGACCATAAATGTAACCCCTCTGTGTGTCTCAGTAGGTAGAGCGTGGTTCTGTGTGGCTCAGTAGGTAGAGCATGGTTCTGTGTGTCTCAGTAGGTAGAGTGTGGTTCTGTGTGTCTCAGTAGGTAGAGCGTGGGTCTGTGTGGCTCAGTCGTGGTTCTGTGTGCCTCAGTAGGTAGAGTGTGGTTCTGTGTGTCTCAGTAGGTAGAGCGTGGTTCTGTGTGTCTCAGTAGGTAGAGCGTGGTTCTGTGTGGCTCAGTAGGTAGAGCATGGTTCTGTGTGGCTCAGTAGGTAGAGCGTGGTTCTGTGTGGCTCAGTTGGTAGAGCATGGTTCTGTGTGGCTCAGTAGGTAGAGCGTGGTTCTGTGTGGCTCAGTAGGTAGAGTGTGGATCTGTGTGGCTCAGTAGGTAGAGCGTGTTTCTGTGTGGCTCAGTAGGTAGAGCGTGGTTCTGTGTGGCTCAGTAGGTAGAGCGTGGTTCTGTGTGGCTCAGTTGGTAGAGCATGGTTCTGTGTGTCTCAGTAGGAGAGCGTGGATCTGTGTGGCTCAGTAGGTAGAGAGCGTGGTGCTGTGTGGCTCAGTAGGTAGAGCGTGGTTCTGTGTGGCTCAGTAGGTAGAGCATGGTTCTGTGTGGCTCAGTAGGTAGAGCGTGGTTCTGTGTGGCTCAGTAGGTAGAGTGTGGTTCTGTGTGGCTCACTAGGTAGTGGCTCAGCAGGTAGAGTGTGGTTCTGTGTGGCTCAGTAGGTAGAGTGTGGTTCTGTGTGTCTCAGTAGGTAGAAAGCGTGGTTCTGTGTGTCTCAGTAGGTAGAGCGTGGTTCTGTGTGTCTCAGTAGGTAGAGAGCGTGGTTCTGTGTGTCTCAGTAGGTAGAGTGTGGTTCTGTGTGTCTCAGTAGGTAGAGCGTGGTTCTGTGTGGCTCAGTAGGTAGAGTGTTCTGGTTCTGTGTGTCTCAGTAGGTAGAGCGGGGTTCTGTGTGTCTCAGTAGGTAGAGCGTGGTTCTGTGTGGCTCAGTAGGTAGAGCGTGGTTCTGTGTGTCTCAGTAGGTAGAGCGGGGTTCTGTGTGGCTCAGTAGGTAGAGTGTGGTTCTGTGTGGCTCAGTAGGTAGAGCGTGGTTCTGTGTGGCTCAGTAGGTAGAGCGTGGTTCTGTGTGGCTCAGTAGGTAGAGTGTGGTTCTGTGTGGCTCAGTAGGTAGAGCGTGGTTCTGTGTGGCTCAGTAGGTAGAGCGTGGTTCTGTGTGGCTCAGTAGGTAGAGTGTGGTTCTGTGTGGCTCAGTAGGTAGAGCGTGGTTCTGTGTGGCTCAGTAGGTAGAGCGTGGTTCTGTGTGGCTCAGTAGGTAGAGCATGGCATTGGCAATGCTTAGGTTGTGGGCTCAATTCCCATTGGGACCACATTTACTGAAAAATGTATGTATTCAATACCGTAAGTCTCTTTGGATAAAAGTGTGCTAATTTATAGATGTTCACCTAACCGTATTATATGCACTATGTCATAAGTCACTCGGGATGAGAGCTAAATAAAAGAATGCACCGTGAATGAAAAGTTACCCATAACCTCAGTATATTTGAATAATTTTTTAGAAGCCTGTCTAAACCCCGTGGCAGGGAGGTTCATGTTATTGCCTAACCAAGTGCTAATTAGTGTGAGTTCTCCCTTTTCTCTTTCTCTTCTTCTTTCTCTCTCTCATTCTCACTCTTACTGCTTCATTACGTCAGCTCTTCTCTGAGCCCTGGGCCTGCAAACCTGGGAGAGTCTCAGTGTGGTTCTGTGTGGCTCAGTAGGTAGAGCGTGGTTCTGTGTGGCTCAGTAGGTAGAGCGTGGTTCTGTGTGGCTCAGTAGGTAGAGTGTGGTTCTGTGTGTCTCAGTAGGTAGAGCGTGGTTCTGTGTGGCTCAGTAGGTAGAGCATGGTTCTGTGTGTCTCAGTAGGTAGAGTGTGGTTCTGTGTGTCTCAGTAGGTAGAGCGTGGTTCTGTGTGGCTCAGTAGGTAGAGCATGGTTCTGTGTGTCTCAGTAGGTAGAGCATGGTTCTGTGTGTCTCAGTAGGTAGAGTGTGGTTCTGTGTGTCTCAGTAGGTAGAGCATGGTTCTGTGTGTCTCAGTAGGTAGAGTGTGGTTCTGTGTGTCTCAGTAGGTAGAGTGTGGTTCTGTGTGTCTCAGTAGGTAGAGTGTGGTTCTGTGTGGCTCAGTAGGTAGAGTGTGGTTCTGTGTGGCCCAGTAGGTAGAGTGTGGTTCTGTGTGGCTCAGTAGGTAGAGTGTGGTTCTGTGTGGCTCAGTAGGTAGAGCATGGTTCTGTGTGACTCAGTAGGTAGAGTGTGGTTCTGTGTGGCTCAGTAGGTAGAGTGTGGTTCTGTGTGGCTCAGTAGGTAGAGCATGGTTCTGTGTGTCTCAGTAGGTAGAGCATGGTTCTGTGTGGCTCAGTAGGTAGAGCGTGGTTCTGTGTGGCTCAGTAGGTAGAGCATGGTTCTGTGTGGCCCAGTAGGTAGAGCAATGCTTCGAATGTGGGTTCAATTCCCACTGGGACCACATATACTAAAAAATGTATGCATTCACTACTGTAAGTTGTTTTGGATAAAAGCGTCAGTTAAATGGCATATATTAATGGCAGATTTTTAACTCAAGGCCCTCGCCACTGCGATTTTTCCCCTTTAAAAACCCCCCTTTAACATTTTTGCTCTGCTGGATCTTAGCACATGGCCTGCAATATTTATAAAGCCTCTTATAGACATATCCCGCTGCCAACCGCCCGCAGCGGTAGACATATCCCGCATCCTCCCCCTCCCCACCCACCCCACCATCACAAACCAAAGTCGATTTAAAACTACGAGGCAAGCGTGGGCGGTCTCATCCTTCAGCATCACAGGGACGAAGAGGGCCCATAATAATTTGTATTCTATGCTTGCTTGATTTAAAGATAGGGACCAGACAGGGCCCTCCAAGACTCATGCCTGGTGTCTCAGGGCCCTATGGGGGCAGTCTTTCTCTGCCGGCACAGGAATGCATAGTGTGCAATACTGCCACTGAAAATACAGGAGCGTTTAATGAATACCCATCTGCAGGTGCATTGCTTGGTGTTTCACTAAGGCTACTGAGTCATATTCAGGCTCTTAACTCCTTTTTAACAGGATTCCGTGCCTGTAGATGTTTCCAATTGAGTATATTGGGAGTGGTTCTGTGTGGCTCGGTAGGTAGAGCATGGTTCTGTGTGGCTCAGTAGGTAGAGCGTGGTTCTGTGTGTCTCAGTAGGTAGAGCGTGGTTCTGTGTGTCTCAGTAGGTAGAGTGTGGCTCTGTGTGTCTCAGTAGGTAGAGTGTGGTTCTGTGTGTCTCAGTAGGTAGAGTGTGGTTCTGTGTGTCTCAGTAGGTAGAGCGTGGTTCTGTGTGTCTCAGTAGGTAGAGCGTGGTTCTGTGTGTCTCAGTAGGTAGAGTGTGGTTCTGTGTGTCTCAGTAGGTAGAGTGTGGTTCTGTGTGTCTCAGTAGGTAGAGCGTGGTTCTGTGTGGCTCAGTAGGTAGAGCGTGGTTCTGTGTGGCTCAGTAGGTAGAGCGTGGTTCTGTGTGTCTCAGTAGGTAGAGTGTGGCTCTGTGTGTCTCAGTAGGTAGAGCGTGGTTCTGTGTGTCTCAGTAGGTAGAGCGTGGTTCTGTGTGGCTCAGTAGGTAGAGCATGGTTCTGTGTGGCTCAGTAGGTAGAGCGTGGTTCTGTGTGTCTCAGTAGGTAGAGCGTGGTTCTGTGTGGCTCAGTAGGTAGAGCGTGGTTCTTTGTGGCTCAGTAGGTAGAGCGGGTTCTGTGTGGCTCAGTAGGTAGAGCATGGTTCTGTGTGGCTCAGTAGGTAGAGCATGGTTCTGTGTGGCTCAGTAGGTAGAGGGTGGTTCTGTGTGTCTCAGTAGGTAGAGCGTGGTTCTGTGTGTCTCAGTAGGTAGAGCGTGGTTCTGTGTGGCTCAGTAGATAGAGCATGGCGTTGGCAACGCTTAGGCTGTGGGTTGAATTGCCACTGGGACTACATATACTGAAAAATGTATGCATTAATTACTATAAGTCGCTTTGGATAAAAGAGTCTGCTAAACGGCATATATATTATATTATTATATTTGCAGATCCCCCCTTGTTTTGCAGTGCCAGGTATGAGCTTGGATACGTTTGTTCAACACCAGCTGTAGCTCCCCCTAAGAGATGGGATTCAGTCAAATCTCTACTTATTCATGGAGGGAGATACTGATTTAGAAGGTGTAGTTCATGGAGGGGGGCAGAGAGATACTGATTTCTTACTGAGATGTAGTTATTTAATGTACATCGGCAGCTACTTACGTTTATTACACATTTAAGGGGCTGAAACAACACCATGGCAAAACTGTTGGTTTTCGAACAGCATGTTCAGTTGCTATGGGTGTTTACCATTACTGACACTTGTACAGTGATTCATTCTCTCTTTTTTATATTTTATATATGCAAAGGAGTATAAGTGAATGATTGATTGAATTAATGATTGAGTTTTTGACTGAAAGATTTATTTATTGATAGCAGTGTCTGTTACACTTCGGTGACCTTTGATTGTTGATGTGTTACAGTCATAATTCTTACAACAATCTCAGTAATTCATTATTTTTCATGTTAAACATTTGATAACTATGTGTGTTTGAGTCGATAACTGGTTTATAGTTGTATCTGGATGATGAGTCATTCCACTTACCAAAAGTAATTACCATAAAACGTAATACTTAAGGGAACTTAATGCTGCTAAATCACCTCATTGTGATAACTGTCACGATTGGAAACAATTATATATTTTACTGCTTGGTCGTTTAAAAAGTCTTTATTGTCTTCTAAAATTGTAATTACTTACTACCAGAATTATTTATAAGGCAATGGGTGATTTGTGACTACTAGCAGAGAAGGTTTAAGCACTAAATATAAGTATAAGTTCATAAAATATAAGTTCTACTGTCAAAATGTCTACAAAAAAAGTTAATTGGCTTTGATTCAGGAGCTTTTTGGTTCCACACATATAATCCATCTCAAGATTGTGCTTGCCATTTGTCCTTAATCCCATAACCCAGAGAAGATTAGACAGTTGGGGAAGGTATTTGCTTGCTATATCTGGGGAAAAACTCTTATCAGCAATATCAGCTTGGAACTGCACTGCCAACACTTTTGTAGGGGATTTATGAAATGCACTTAATCTCATTGCAAGTAATGCTACTCCGTGAAGGGGGGTACAATTGAGCCCCCATTCCCATTAATCTGAGCCAGGCCTGGTTCTACGAGGGTGCAAAGGGGTGCATTGCACCCTCAGATGAATATTTTGCACCCTTTTGTTACATTTTACATTACATTTTTGGCATTTAGCAGACGCTCTTATCCAGAGCGACTTACAAGATGTGCATTAATACATGGTAGGAACAATCATAGTTTGCGCACGAGATCAGTGCAGTAATACAGCGATAGATATTGTTGTAGGCAGCTGCGTACCATTCCTGTAACACTGGGAAGGAAAAGGTTAGTGTGTTTTTTAGGGGTTTTTTAAAATGAGGAGGCATGTACAAGAAGTGTTGAGCAAGTTGGCAGTGGTGATGACAATAGGCTAGATGTACAGAATTCAGTGGTAGTGGAGTCTGAAAAGGTGGGCTTTGAGAAGATGGGTTTTGAGTCTGGTGCGGAAGATTGTAAGGTGCCACAATAGAGGGAAAGTTGTTAGATGTACAGAATTCAGTGGTAGTGGAGTGTAAAAAGGTGGGTTTGAGTCTCTTGCGGAAGATCGCAAGTGATTCCGTGGTCCTGACCGATTGACAGAGAAGAGAATGTTTGAGATGAATATTGTAATAAAACTTTTGAAAAGCACTACAGATTTTCTGTGCATTACTCGTATGCATGCATGTCCTCGCAGGCTCATGACACACGCAGCCAGCCGGCATTCTTTGATCTTGCCTCACGCATTGGCATGTGGCTTTTGTTTGGTTACAGAGAATTTTGACCTACCGGCCTACCGGTCAACTTTTTAGTGTACGAAACCAGTTTGCAAATGGTTAGCTAGGCGTAGCTCGCGTAGCTAGCTACAACATCATAATGGAGATTCTCAAATGATTAGCTAGGCGCAGCTAACGTAGCTAGCTACAACATCATAATGGAGATTCTCAAATGGTTGCAGCAGAAGCCGAGCACCAGCAACACCACCACAGCCAAAGACACAGGCAGACTGTAGTAGCCTGCAGCTAGCTACTAGTGCACCCCTATTTATTTCAGATGCACCCATAGCGATTTTGTCCTGGAACCACGCCAGACCTGAGCCCCTGTGCTTCTCAGTGTGTTCATTCCATCTTATCTCAATTATAACTCCCCTCGTCCCACAGAAAGGGGAAAATAAATAAAAACAAACAGGCATATTCAGTAGGACCACCAGACTAAACACCAGTTCAACACCAATGGCTGTACGTCCTCCCACACTGTCACATTGGCACATTTTCGTTTGGTTCGGTGAATAACTATTTTCAAACCACAGCCACTAGTTCATAACCTACTGGCTATCAACTACATCATATCAGCTGATTTAGCTTGAGAGGCATTACATCAACGCTTTAGACGTTTTAGACAACCTCCCTGTTCCTAGCAAGCTGCTGCATGTAGTGCTCTAGAAAGGTGCACCTGTCCATAGCTTGCATGGAGGCAACTGTGTCAGCAATTGAAGCACTGCAGTTAGCTAGTTTAACATTATATTCCTACAGCTTACTGTGAAGCAGAATATGTCACAAGTAGAGTATGTTGCTAGTTTCTGAGTTTCATCATTGGTTAAAGCTCTACGTGCATTGTATACATTTGTTTGTGTAACCAAACATTCGGAGGAACAGGTAAACTGTCGCTGAATGCGGCCAATGGAACGAAGGTGATTGAAACCAGAAAAGTTATAACGGTATAATAATGGTATAAACAAAACACAATGAGATGAATAAGGAAATGGATGTAGCTTTGGAGATAGATTGGTAGCTATCTTATTCACAGGGCAGTATCGCAGAAGATGGCAGTGTAAAAATGCTTATTCCTTTGCTATTATATTATATTACATTATGTCTGAATGCCCCTGTAGCCTACCATGCAAATGACTGATCGCTTCACAAGCAGTTCATGTGCACAAGCAGACATACCCTGTGCCGGCCAGAAGAGTCCCCCCCCTTTTTAGTCTGGTTCCTCCCAAGGTTTCTCCCTACCAAGGGGGTTTTTCCTTGCCACTGTTGCCTTTAGGCTTGCTTTTGGGGGAGATGGGGTCTAGGACTGGGTTCCCCCTCCGTTAAGCGTTTTGTGACAATTCTATTGTGAAAAGCGTTATACAAATAAACTTGATTTGATTTGATGTGATGTGAAACGTCCTCTCCCTCCTTTCCTCCGGCAGGCTCTCGCCCGCGGCTGGAGGACGGACCCCCCGGATCGTGGAGCACCCGTCCGACCTGATCGTGTCCAAGGGGGAGCCGGCCACGCTGAACTGCAAGGCGGAGGGGCGCCCCGTCCCCACGGTGGAGTGGTACAAGGACGGGAGCGCGTGGAGACGGACCGCGAGGACCCGCGCTCCCACCGCATGCTGCTGCCCAGCGGCTCCCTCTTCTTCCTGCGCATCGTCCACGGCCGGCGGAGCAAGCCCGACGAGGGCGTGTACGTCTGCGTCGCCCGCAACTACCTGGGCGAGGCGGTGAGCCGCAACGCGTCGCTGGAGGTGGCCAGTAAGTCCCGTTGTCACGGCGTCCCAGTGCCACCATCATCCCGAGCTGTCCTTCCCACTCCTCTGCTGCCACCAGGGACGGTTTCCCTACTTCGAGAACAAACCGTTCGAGGCGACTGAATGAATAAACATAGAAGGCCTACAGCATGCCTGAGCGGAATCGAGTTACGAAATTAGATCATCATTGTTCTGGGGGTGGGTAGCTAATCCGATTGCGCGCATTTAGCTCGGATAGACAAGGGGCTCGTGGGAACGGTTGGCGGAACGCCTCTGATGTCGCGTCCAGGTGGCAGGTGTTCTACCGAACGCCCAGTCTCGCCTGAGCGATTACGGTGGACCGTCTCCAGGTCTCAGCAGCAGGGTAATTGATAACCGACGCAATTAGGTTAAATTAAATGTGGCGGGGGTTTTTTTGTCTTCGTTCCCGTTGGAAATTTGCTTTCGGAATCAAATTACCGATGCACTGTTGTTGCTGTGGGGTTGTTTTTAGCATAGTTCCAGCTGTTGAAATTACCTGATTAAGTTAATTTATAATGAAGAAGTAGAACTTTTTCAGGTGAAACTTCCAGGATGAAAGCATATCAGTGATCTGGTGACAGAAGGAAGGCGTTTCTGTACCTAGAAGGTGACAGAATTTTCCCGCCTTTTTCAGGTGCATGTTGGTACTGTAGTGGTTTCCAGTGTAGTGGCAGTGTAGTGTAATGGTTAGGGAGCTGGGCTTTGTAACTAAGAGGTTGCAGGTTCAATTCCCAGGTGGGGGCACTGCTGTTGTACCCTTGAGCAAGGTACTTAACCTGAATTGCTTCAGTTTAAATATCCAGCTGTATACATGGATTGTATGTTAAAAACAACAACAACAAAAAACAATGTAAACTGTGTAAGTCGCTCTGGATGAGAGCATCTGCTAAATGCCTAAAATGTAAATGTAAATGTAAATGTTTCCAGCTCCTTCTTATTTCCGCCTACAAATGTAGACAAAATGCAGGCTTTTGTCAGAGCTCAATTTTTCTCCGGGAAATGGCCTCCTCTGCACTTTATCTGTTGGCAAGTGCCTTGGGCTTTCAGTTTAATGCATTCTGTTCTTCAGTCTTTTTATTTCTGTATGTTCAGTTATGCAAAAAAGCAAGATGTTCCAAATGGTTTGCAGAGCAGAATTCCCCAAATTGTATATTTCCTAATTGTAAGCTAACAAACAATACACACAAAAAAATTTAAAAAATTAAATATACACTACCGTTCAAAAGTTTGGGGTCACCTTCCATCTGGACTATGGCTAATCGGGCACTCCTTCATTCTTCAGCAAGATAATGACCCGAAACACACCTTGAAGTTGTGCAAGAACTATCTGGTGAAGGAGGAATGTGAACTAAAGACAACTCAATCCCATAGAACTTGTATGGGACAAACTGGAAAGGAAGAGTCAAAGCAAAGCAACCCACAAGTTTCTCTGGGAATTGCTGCAGGATAGCTGGGAAAACATGTCGGGTGATTTCCTGCTAAAACTTATTAACCGAATGGCCACTGTTTGTGAGGCTATTCTCACGCCAAAGGGTGACTATTTTGAGGAATCCAAGATTCAATTTTCAATATAATTTTCTTGAACATTTGTTCATTTTGTTCATTGTTACATGTGTTTTTTGTCATTTTAAAGTATTTACAGAAATGTATACGGTGTAAAGCATTGTCAATTATGAGATAAAAATAGTTTACAGCAGGTGACCCCAAACTTTTGAACGGTAGTGTATATATATAGGTAGTGGCCAAAAAGGTGGAAACACTTAAGTAAATGAGGAACACAAAGAATATTGAAAGCAAAAACCACACAGGTGATGTTCTTGAGTTCATTGAGTTCATTAAGCAATGTACAAAAATGCTGTTCAGACCTGGTTGCCTGTATCTTCTTGCCGTGTGCCTCGGGATCATTCTAGGGCCAATCTTATTCTCGATCTGTATGCTACCTTTGAGACAAATTATCCGCGAACATAATGTACCTTTTCACTTTTATGATGACACCCAATTATATCTCTAATTATTTTAGTAAGTTGGCTATTTTATAGTATTGTGTAATGGATGTCAAAAGCTGGATGTCTCAGAATTTTCTCCAGATAAACATTGATAAAAGTCCTGATTCTTGGTTCATGACACGTCTCTGATCTTATTCAGTCAAATCTTATGTCCAAGGCTTCCAATGCTTCCAAACTTTACTTCTTTATTTACTTTCGGGTCATTTTTGTCGCAGATCCCAATTTTATTAAACATACAAAAAAGTTAGTCCAGTCTTGCTTTCCGCCAACTAAGAAACATATTTAAAATCAGGCAATTTGACTTTTTTGAGACATATAAAAAAGATTCCACTGCAATTTGCTTTATACTTGTTTAAGTTGTCAAGCACTGGCTCCAATTAGTACAGAGCTCAGCAGCCAGGCTGGTAATGAGGGCAACTGAGAGATCTCACACCCTGCAGATGTTGGCTCCTTTGCACTTGCTGTCAGTTGAGCTCAGAATCGATTTTAAGATCCACTTAATTACGTAAAATGCAAGGCATGAGCTCTTGTCGGTCCACCACACCAAACACCCACTCAGGTAATCTGACAAGGCTGTTCCAGAGTCTAGGCTGTTCCAGAGTCTAGGCTGTTCCAGAGTCTAGGCTGTTCCAGTGTCTAGGCTGTTCCAGAGTGTAAAAATAAATAAATCTATAAAAATAAAGATATTATAATCATAGCTAGCTTGGCTAGAAGACGAGACCTCAGTGACTTCAAAAGAGGCAGCCTTCTTTGGGTTGTTAGGGCAAGCTTGGCAGAAGCTTCAGTGATGAAGACATCAAAATTGTGATGGAAAAGCATCATCAACAAAGGATCCTGGAAATGCATGCTCCTGGGTCGTGACGTCCATGTATTAGTTTGAGGGTCAAGGCTAAGCAGGCGAGCAACTCTCAATCAATTGACTGTAAGTTTTGATCTGGAGTGAGAGCAGTCCATCGAGAACAGAGCAGGATACCATAGCCATATCATATTGGTGCCTCCCGCGTGGTCTAATGGTTTCAACGTCCAATGCTGGTTACGGCGGCCCATCGAGAACAGAGCAGGATACCATAACCATATCATATTGGTGCCTCCCGCGTGGTCTAATGGTTTCAACGTCCAATGCTGGTTACGGCGACCGGGGTTCGATTCCCCATCGCGCCAGAGTTGGCTCTGGCCGGGAGTGCCACCGGGGGCAGCAATTTGCTGTCCGTCCCAGGGAGGGGAGGGAAGGAAGCACAGGAGTGGTTCAGGGGTGCCGGAAAGATGAGTGCTGTCTCGGAGGAGGCAGCGCTTTGCCATTGTCACTGCCGGTCACAGGGCTACGGCAGCAAACTACGAGGGAGGGGATTGAACTAAGCACAGCAGGAGTAATTGGCTACCAAATTGGTAGAAAAAACAGGAGAAAATCGAAAAATATATATATATTGGTGTTTCCACCTTTTTGCTCTCTATCTCTATGTTGGCCAGGTGCATCCCTGAATTGAGTGACCCTTTGGTCGGCGCAGCTCCAACCCTCTGAGTCTCACTGCGGTCCACATTACTCAGATCATTTGGCTGTCCCCTGCCCACTCCCGCACTTATTGACCCAAAGCCCACAGTGAGTCCACTTCGGCTCGCGCTGGTGTATGAGATATCGACTTCCCTCAGACAGCCGCCGTCTCCCATGGAGGGATGGATTGAGGGGACGGAAGATGCAGCCTGACGTCCTGCCTTCTCGTGGAGGGGAGCGCCGGCCGTAGAGAGCGATTTCTCTCTCTGCGGGACATGCCGTTGTCCCGCCCAAACGCAGCTTCCCACATTACATTACAGGCATTTAGCAGACGCTCTTATCCAGAGCGACTTACAGTTTTACATTTCTTTACAATCCATTTATACAGCTGGATATTAACTGAAGCAATTCAGGACCTTGCTCAAGGGTACAACGGCAGTGTCCCACCTGGGGATTGAACCTGCAACCTTAACGTTACAAGCCCAGTTCCCTAACCATTATACCACACTGCTATACACACACACACTCGCTCTGCCCATCAGAGAGAGAGAGAGACGCCGTCCTCTCTGGCTGCCATCTTGTGTCACTGACCCCCCCCCCGCCCGCCTGGCCCTCTGGTTTGATCCTGGTTCCCTCCCGCTGGGAGAAGAGGGGGCTGTTGCCCCGTGAAGGGGCCAGGGCTGATGCCCCTCTCCAGTTGGCAGGGCTGCTGTGGTGCTTCACGGTTGGCCGGGCCACAGCGTTGGGCGGCTGAATGGTTGCCAGGGCCCCAGTGTGAGGGAGTCTGTGGTGAGGCTGAGGGACACAAGGCCAGGACCGCAGCATGTGGTCAGTGTAATGGGGGGACCCCAGTCCCCGAAGCCCACCAGCTTGACAGTGTGATTGGCCCACAGCCCACAGCTCTTTTTGTGTGTAGGGGGGGTTAAGCATCTGCTGTTGCCCCCACACCGTGCTTAGACCGCGCACGACTGAGTACAGGGCAGATTATGACTGAGCGCATTAGTGTGCTGGAGCCATCACTCCCACCCTGCACACTCTGATGCATCACACTGAGTCTACTCACTCTGTGTGTGAGTGTGTGTGTGTGTGTGTGTGTGTGTGTGTGTGTGTGTGTGTGTGTGTGTGTGTGTGTGTGTGTGTGTGTGTGTGTGTGTGTGTGTGTGTGTGAGCGTGTGTGTGAGTGTGTGTGTGCATGTGTGTGTGTGTGTGTGTGAGTGTGTTTGTTTGGGTGCATGAGTGTGTGTGTGTGTGTGTATGTGAGTGTGCATGTGTGTGTTTGTTTGGGTGCATGAGTATGTGTGTGTGTGTGTGCTAGAAAACCATTGAAAGGTAATTTGCCTACAATGATGTCTATCGCTGTATTACTGCATTGATCTCTTGTGATAACTATGATTGTTCCTACCATGTGTTAATGCACATCTTGTAAGTCGCTCTGGATAAGAGCGTCTGCTAAATGCCTAAAATGTAAAATGTAAAATGTAAAATGTTCTTGTGCCGCTGTGCAGCTCCATGTGAGCGTTTGTCCGTAACGATTGGAGAAGGAGGCAGGAATATATTTCAGAGTTAAAAGAAGTGACACATACGATAATGGCAGTGCTGGTGTACAGCTGTGTCGTGGGCTCCGGACTCGAACATTATGGATAGTGCTGCGGGAACTAATATATTGTCATCCTTACATAACATACTGTAATCTAATTAAATCAAAATATATTCAAAGTCAGAATCAGTCACATGTCGCCACCTCCGCTCTGTTTTCTTCTGTCACATTATTTGCTGCCAAACTCAAATATGAAGTAATGAAATGATTAAATCAAAGTACTGACAAAATCACTGTGAATTATAAAATGGAGCACAACATTAAGTGTCACTGTTTATTCGGTTTGCCGATATTGCGAATCTTGCATGCAGAGGCTCGTATTTTAGCATATTTAAAAAGCTGGATATTTTTAGGCACTGTAACTTCAATATCATGCAAATGTACAGGAGTGTAACGGCAGTGCCCGGATTGGGACTCAAACCTGCAAACCTTTGGATATTAGCCCAGCTCCTAAATTACCACACTGCATCACACTACTGCACACACATTTTGGATGTCAAATTCATAATTTTTTGTCATGTTGAGTCTGGGGAAATCTGTGGTGTCATGTCATGTTATGTATGTGATAATTTAGCCTTTTTAAAAATGTATTTTAAGAACATTTCCTTGTGAATGTGTTTGGGAATAGGGCTACCTTAGGTCACGCAATTTCAAACAAAACCTCCCCTGGTCATTTTGAGGTTTGGGTCTGGTTTCCAAAATTCACAGACAAGGCTTGGATATGAGCTGCCCCAGGGAATCGAGCTTTGTCACCCCTCCAATAAAATCTGGTGGTGGAGCTGAGAGACAGCCAAACACCGGCTTTTCCACCTAGCATACAAAATTGATTTGAAACTTTTGGGGATTAGGTATGGGGGTGGTTTACAGTAGATTATCCTTAAATGTGCTCCTGGTAAAAAAAAATGGGCAAAACGTCAGTTTAATATTGGATATCAACTGCCCCGGTTCAGCCCCTCTCCAGGCAGCGGCAGCCTTTGAAACGGCTTTGGGGCTTTATGACTTCCTCATTATTATCACACCCTAAAGGCCTCTACATGCTCGAACGACAACAACACAACAGCAACACAACCAGGGCTCTGCAACATCAACGCAACCTTTGCGACCTACGCAGAGGGGGTTTCAGAGGAGGTCGTGTACCTAGCACAAATATCTAACTCGTGACCGCAGCGCAACCATTCACGTAGACGTTGTGCATCATTGATTGGTTGTTGATTAGTGAATGGAGGCGGAGCTGTCATAGTCATAGTTCATAGGTCCCAGTTCATCGAGCTAGTAGCTAACGGTATAGATAGCTAGCATCATTTGTTCGACACGGTATAAAATGAACCAGCTCCAGGAAAGATTGTCTGAAGAAGTTTGAAGGTTCAGGAGTTTCCCTGCTTTTACAAAAACGTAACCTGCCTTGTTCAATAAATTGACGCCTAGTGTACAGAAGTGTAAGGACACCATGTTGCATAGGCTGCGCATATCCTTTGCAGACTTATATATATTGCAGTGCTTGCAACATTTTTGCATTGCGTGAACTGTGAAGAAGTCGCACAAGTTACGCAGAAGCATGTAGAGGCCTTTATTTCTGGCCTCGAAGGGGCTTGGTGTGGTAAGCCTAATTAAAAGC
>JAINUG010000315.1:185000-187500 GCA_029706075.1 Aldrovandia affinis
GGGGGGTGTTGCAGGGTGGCACAGAAACAAACGTGTATCAGACAGTGTGTGTGTCCTGAGGGGGGGGTGTGGTGCGTATCAGACAGTGTGTATGTCCTGAGGGGGGGGCGTATCAGACAGTGTGTATGTCCTGGGGGTGTATCAGACAGCGTGCGCGTGAGCGTGCAGGTACCGCCGAACACTCGATCTGATCCGTCTCATTTGATCAGACGCTTAGGCGGGCCCCTGCTTCCCGCTCCCGCCGTAGCGCCGGCTCCAAGCTTCGAGCTCCAGCGAGACACGCTCTCCCACCCTCCTCCTCCTCCTCCTCCTCCTCCTCCGTTCACAGAGCCTCCTGAAATAGCGCCGTCTCAGCTGCCCCCTGGATGTTTACTGCATCAGGCTGCCTCCCTTTTAAAAGCCACAGAACTGGCAGTCTGTCTGCGGGAGGCAAGCCACAGAGCTGGGGATTAAAACCAAGTGTGACAAAATGCCAAATAAGAGGGATGACGCATTTTTTAGAGATTAAAAGAGAGAAGAGAGAGAGACAAAATGAGAGAGAAGAGAGAGAGGAGATGAGAGAGAGAGAGATTTTAGAGAGAGAGAGAGAGAGAGAGAGAGAGAGAGAGAGAGAGAGAGAGAGAGAGAGAGAGAGAGAGAGAGAGAGACAGAGAGAGAGAGACAGAGAGAGAGAGAGAGAGAGAGAGAGACAGAGAGTGAGAGACAGAGACAGAGACAGAGACAGAGACAGAGAGAGAACAGAGACAGAGACAGAGACAGAGACAGAGAGAGAGAGAGAGAGAGACAGAGACAGAGAGAGAGAGAGAGAGAGAGAGAGAGAGAGAGACAGAGACAGAGACAGAGAGAGAGAGAGAGAGAGAGAGAGAGAGAGAGAGAGAGAGAGACAGACAGAGACAGAGAGACAGAGACAGAGACAGAGAGAGAGAGAGAGAGAGAGAGAGAGAGACAGAGACAGAGACAGAGAGAGAGAGAGAGAGAGAGAGAGAGAGAGACAGAGAGAGAGAGAGAGAGAGAGACAGAGACAGAGACAGAGACAGAGACAGAGAGAGAGAGAGGGAGGACAAAATAAGAATACTCCTGTGCGACGAGATATGGGGTGTGTTTGATCAGCCGGGATAATGCAGCGGGAGTCTAATGCTTCTGTGTTTCTCACAACTTTACGTTTCTCAGCTTGGCCTCTTTGCACTGGGAAGATGAAATCGTGCTCATGCCACGTGCGGGGTTTTCGACGCCCACCACGGCCGCACCCCTGTGGGGAAGCGTGCGGATTAAGGCTGCAGGTTGACAGGAACTCAGACACGTCGTGCGGCGGGAACATTTGCATAACTTCATCATCTTTTAGAGGGAGCGTGTGAGAAAGTGCCTTGTGTTTCCTAAATTGCGTTACGAAGCAGCACAGGTGTATTTTATGCAAGGCCGCGGGTGTATACGGTTATTAACACGTTTCATCGTTTGGCACGTGCACTAAACAAATAGGAATCTCACACAAATAAATGAACCGATAAACCAGGGAGGCTCTACAAGGCCAATAACTCAGGGGAAGAGTCTGTTTGGACGTTTACGAATCTTCCTCGTAATCACCCTTGGCTTGGTGTGTATTTCGGTGCACCAAACAGAACACTTTCTGGTGCAGTTTCAGAAGGGGGTCTTGGACCTAAAAACCTTTTTCATTATCATTTTAAGGCCAACTGCTGATCATTTTCAAAGAAATTGTTCTGTGTGGCTCAGAGCGTGGTTCTGTTGGCTCAAATAAGCGTGGTTCTGTGTGGCTCATTGGTTCTGTGTGGCTCAGGTAGCGTGGTTCTGTGGCCTCAAAGCACGGCATTGGCAATGCTTCGGTTGTGGGTTCAATCCCCACTGGGACCACCTATACTGAAAAAATGTATGCATTCACTACTGTAAGTCGCTTTGGATAAAAGCATCTGCTAAATGCCATATATATATATCATGATATTAAATTGACATTGGCATTGGCCCTTTTGGTTTCAGTAGAAAGTTGTCCAGTTGTTTGCACACACATGATCGGGTGCACCCTTTTGACTGTGACATGTAGACTGTCGCCAGATTCAATTAATCCCCTCGTTCCGCGGACAACGTCTTGGGGAGCCGCTACACCACGCGGCCATAGGCACGAGATTACACCACCTCTGTAACGGGTTTATCGTCATTGCCCTCTGAGCGCAAACGAACAATAGTGACGCGCGGGCTTGCTGTCAGTACCACCTGACCCCCAACCCCACACCACCGCCCCCCAGCCCCACACCACCCCCCCAACCCCACACCACCCCCCAACCCCACCCCCAACCCCCCCACCCCCCCCAACCCCACACCACCCCCCCCAACCCCACCCCGACCCCACACCCCACAGCACACCTCTTTGTTCTCCATCGATCTGTTTTAGACTGCCGGAGGGACGCCTGCTGTCTTCACACACAATCACAATGCCGAACCCCCTCCATTCCCTCCAAAGCACTCTTAACTTCTTAACCAAACTTTAGAG